>JAANIC010005341.1:32229-81411 GCA_017607545.1 Acromyrmex charruanus | reverse complement strand
ATAGAGAGAGAGAGAGAGAGAGAGAGAGAAAGAGAGAGAGAGAGTATGAAAATTTTATATTAAAATTATTTCTATAATAATTTTAAATTAAATTTTAATTATATAATAATTACATAAATTCTTCAATGAAAATTTTACTATGTGCTGAGATGTCGAAAGATGCAACAGGCAAATAGAACAGATTCAATCATCGTTCGACGTTAAAATTACTGCATATGATCTGCATTTCTCCCAGCGATCGTTATGCAACATGATTACTACGCTATATGACTTTCTTTCATATAGCGGAAACGGCGCACAAAGAGAGTGCTCGGGAGTCTAAAATCATCTTGAAGCACCGATTACACCTTCGTTTTCTCTGGACGTTATTAGATTTGTCTCGTATCTTCAAATAGTCACATAATTGCTCTTGAATTGCAAACTAGTCGACTCCCTCTAACTCAGCTAACAAACAGTTTTCCCCATTAGACGTCTTATGGAAGTCATGTGTGTAACCGATGATCTTATGCAAAATGCACATTTATTCTGCAACGTGAATCACGAATTATGTTTAAATGGGAGCATTGACACGTTTCCAAACGTGAAGACAAGGTCGACCAGCTTCTAAGGAATTCGTTTCGAGACGTCAGGTATTTATAAATAATCAGGAAGATCATCACTTTCTACAAAATTATCCAGAAAAGTTTAAATAATGTAAATGAAAAAGAATAAAAATAAGTTTATTTTGTGGAATAATAATGTATATTAATCAATAATATTAATCAAAAGAGTATTTAGTTATTAAATAAATCAATCAAGTAATTTCTTGCACCAAACTCATTGAATGATCCACTTTGTATTCATGTTTGCATTATTTACTGTAGGAAAGTATACTTGGTTGCATAATAGTAGGCGTATTCAGAAATGACATTTACTCAGAAGATAAAGATGGTAAAATCTAGGAAGCTCATACTTTAATCAAAGAAGTGTACAGGTTGTCAATACCGGAGCAATTAATTTATTATTTTACTTTTAAGGTTTGTATTCTTACACGAAAATTAATAATAGTGATATCTACTATCATTATTCCTTAATAAAAATAAAAATAGTAATATTATAGTAGTATTATTATAGTTAATAATAATAATTTTAATACAAATTTGTAATAATAATGTTATCAATAACATTATTATGCAATTGTAATTACATAAAATGTATAAAGATATAAAAATTATAATTTTAATAATCATAATTAAAAAATTTTACAGGACATCTTATTTTATATAATCAATTTTTTCTAAATTTATTGAGAATACAAAAAAATGATTCAGAAAATGGAACGGTTTCAAAATGAAACAAAACAAATTGGATTTTAAAACTAAAGATTGATATTTTCGCGTGGCATTAAAGAAATTAAAAAAAAATTTTTGCTGCTGTATGAAATTTTCAAGACTATTTGTTTATGTATATGTGAGTATGTGTGTGTATAAACATATATATAATATATTAATTTGAAACATTAAGCTAAAAGCATTTTTTAAGTATAAGTATCTTAATTCTAATGACATTCTTTAAATAATTTTTTTGAATTTAATCACGACTATTTTTTTGTTCTTATTCTAAAAAATATAAAACAAAATTTTTTATAATTTTTTTAGTTACATACGACTCGAATCTTTTAGAAAATTATTTGAAAATTGTTTATACAAAACATCTCTTTTACATATGCAATGTCACAAAATCCGAGCTATTTATGTGTAACGATCGTCCAAATTTCGCCTCCTCTTTTTGGTAATGCTGTAGGCCTTATGTACAACATGTAGTGAACAATGTCCCCGATAGCCAGAATCGGATATCTTAGAATGTTACCGATAGTCGTAAAATGCCTGGGAAGCAGCATCTTACAGTAACAACACAATGACAAAGAAAATCGGCACTTGCGCGAACACAAATGAAATAAGTTGTCCTCAACCTTTAACACAATTTGTTGCAACCTCTTTGCGCGTAATATTTTGCTATTAGAATCACGTTGAATGTTTGAGAGCCAAATTATGCGCAAGCTAAATGTATTCCGCACGATCCTTGTTATATGAGCGTAGATATAGATATAGATCATAATTTCCCAACCTTTTTTAACTCACCGTCTTCTTTTCAAAATATTTTTTGTTTAGCGCCCCCTTGACCGGTAAACTCTCTCTGAACTTTAAATAAAGCAACAAAACAAAAATTATACAGAATCAAATAAAAAAATATTAAAAAATTATAGTATAATATAAATTTATAAATATTAAAAAATTATCACATTTTAATGAGAAATTTGATTTTATGTAAATTACATGAACGATTGTTTAACATTTCATAATTGTGATTAATATTTTATAATTGTGATTAAGAGATGACTCAATAATAGAACACTTTTTCAATCTTAAGAAATGTTTCAATAATATCAATAATAGGAGCGTGCAAGATTGAGTCGGGACAGGAACGGGGGAATGTTTTTCGGGATCGGGACAGGATTTTGAAATTTTCGAGATTCCCGAGAATGTTCGGGTTTCCTAAGAATGTTCGGGATTTCTAAAAATGTTGGAATTCAAATAGAATGTATCTGTTTTGTTGAATACGGTCATAGTTTTAGATTTTTTTATTTCTGTCGTTGAGTTTTCACTTTATAAAATTTTCTGTTTTATTGTAAATCATACAGCAGGCTCTTTTATCATAGATAAAAACAGAAAAATAAAAATATTGTATATTTCGGAGAAAATCCAGTACTAGAAATATTAATATTATAGATTGATGAAAATAATATTAAAAGATTCCGTACAATATAGGATATTCCGAAGATTCTCGGGAAACCTGAACACTCTTGGGAATCCCGAAATTTTCAGGAAACCCTAACATTCTTGGGAATCTCGGAATTTTCGGGATCGCGTGCCAATCCGATCTGCGTCTTTCCGTCCCGTCCCAAGCATCAGGTTTCGGGAATTTTGGGATCCCGCACACCTCTAATAAATATTAATTGCAACAAGTTAACATAAATCGCATGCTCTGGACAGCTAATGTCAACTCGAATTTTTAGATTGATTTAAAGCAAGATGAATATTTCAAAAGGTTACATAATATTATATAAGAGAATAGATATGCAAAAAAAGAATGATTTCAGCAGCTTATAATATACAATTCTGCCTCTTCAAATTTTTTTGATGCATTTTCGCGTTCTTTGTTACGCATGTCGAAATTACCATTGTTGAATCGCTGAAATCATTCTTTGCAAGTGGTATTCGATGGAGCATGCTCACCGTAAATATCTACGAGCAAACGATGCGTTTCCGTAGCTTTTCTTTAAAATGAAATAATGGAGTAAAACTTCCCGTAAATGTTTTTTTGGAATAAATTCCGACATTTTCAATGCAAAAAAGTTAGTAGTCTTGTTTACGGTTCAAACGAATGCTAACTACTGGGCTCAAGAGCTTAAACACATACCTTTCAAATACATGTATTACCATTTTATCAAACACACAAGTAGTGCTACTAACGATATTTCTCTATAATGAGCGGAAACTTATTCCCATACCAATATATATCTCGAACGAATATTTATAGTAAAATGAAATATAATCGGAACGGTAGAATGAACCGCTCAAAAACAGAAATGGTTACCGAGGAAATCACTAACTATTCGACTTACTGTCTTATCCCTTTATTATTTGTCAATCGAAACATCGAAATAGAAATCGAATTTGAAAACCTTTTTTTTATATGAAAAATTTAAAATACAGGATATATGTGTTCATGTGTTTCTCCCATTTAGTTTCCTTCCTAGCTCCCTAGGCCATTATCTTTTTTGGGGTTAATAAATGGAAGTTGCCAATATTGTTTAGTATTTGTGAATTTGGTCGGAATTCTGAAAGCGCCCGTCTGTTTCACCGCTCGGCCAGGCAGCTCTCTCAGTAACCAATTCTTCCGCTCCGATCTATACAGAGCTTCACCTTTATCAACAATCAGTAGACTGAGTAAATAATAGTACGTTCGAGATCAGTTATGCAGTTTCTATCGAGTCTACGTGAAGAACGGACACTTAGCAAATTTATTGGATCGTGAAGTAACATTCTGTATAATATTTTTCTGTGTTATTCTAGTAAAAATATATCCACATTTTTAACAAAATTATTCTTAAATTTTATAAAATTTATTAACAACATTATTTTAAAAATACGTGGAATTTGTTCAAGTTAATCAACAAAATAACTTTGAATACAGTGAAAACAAAGGATTGAAATAAAAATGATACAATTATAACCTTATTTATACACTTGTAGTCTTACTAAATTTTGTTTTTTGATCTTTAATTCAGAATTTATTAAAAGTTTCTTTAAATAAACGAAATTGTATTTTGTAAAATTTAAAAATATAAGAAGAAAGTTAAAAAATGCAATACTGTATAAAAAAAATATGAAAAACAAAAATTACAAAGTAATAATAATTATCTTATCTAAGAATAAATATTACGCGATAAAAGTGAAATTTAAACGGAATCATTTTGATTTAATTATCATTAATGTTGATTACGTTTTTGCTTTTTCTTTTATCAAGGAAATCAAATCAATAAATCACTTAAAATTTAAATCAAACTTGTTTGTGTGTACAGGATATCATCAATCCGTAACACTGCGTGTTATAATAAACTGTTTATAATAAATGTTGTATCGATTATACCGATTAACTATTTTCAATGTATTTGATTCTATTTTTAATTTGATGTTTTTTTTATATTGTAGAATTTAAAAGATCTATATTCCGATATAACACTACTTGTTATAATAAACTATAAATTGATTTAAAAATTAAAATTTAGACAAGATAGTATAATAATTGTGTATCCTTTTTTTTCAAATTTGATGTGATTTATTTAAATGTATTATAATTAAATTACAACTTATAAATATATAATTTATTCGAAGTTTTTTCTTTTACGTTCATGCATCTTACTGATACTATTTTAAACAGGTCGGATCGATTACAATTACATTAACACACGTGCAAGTAAGAAATCAATGCTATATACATCCTACATGTTATATGTCGAAATGTGCTACATCGATAAAAGAACGCGGTAAAAGATAAATAAAAAGAATATATTAAAAAAACAGCGATTAAAGAAAAATAATAATTAATACATTTGCTTATTAAGTTAAAAGCAACGAAGTGAAAAAAATTGTGGAATGTTAGTGTTTCAATTTTCAAATTGATCCATATTAAACTACGAAGTTCTATGTCTCTGTCGTAACGACGGGACAAATTATCTGCTGCTCAAAGATGATGATCATACGTATTAATCTGTTTTACAACTTAAAAGTTCTGTTTAACATCAATGCCACCACGTAATCAACAAGGTTAACTTTTTAATAAATTATGGCCTATAAAAATGCATGAAAAAACAAGTAAGTCTAAAAAATTAAACAGATATAAATAAAAAAAAAGAGGTTACCTTGTATTTTGTTTTCCTACCTTATTCTATTAAACGTTTTTCTTTCGTTGTTTTTCAAATCTTTATATACACATAATATTATTGTTACAATTAAAATTACAATTATTTTAAATTGTTGATTTTTTTCTTTTATATTAATTATAATATTATAATATAATTATAGTTGTATAAATATATACACGTAATTGTAAGTATAATTGTGCTTATGTTATCACGTTAAAATTAAAGGGTTATATATGTGAATGCCTGAAAACATAGGATAATTTTGAGAATTTTTGTAATTAAATAGTAAAATAAGTAGAAATTCAGTTTGAAGGACCTTAATGTGCATATTTTAAGCTATGCATAGCAATTTAAAAAAATTTTTTTGCGTCAAGATGGAGGTGCTGGAGTTTTACAAATAAAACTATGTTTTTTTTCATAGATCTTCGCGGCTTGCAGCAGAAGTGTTACACTTTCACTAAGAACAAAAAGCAAAATTTTTTTATAATCTACATTATATAAATTTACTAAAGAAGTACGTATATATTAAAATATTAATTTTTGTATAAATGGTGAACATTTGAAAATAAGGTTTTATTTTCACCCAAAAAATTCAGTAAAAAGTGTTTATAACAAAAAAGTTTATAACAAAAAAACTTTTTAATCTATCGTAAAAATCATGTGTATTTCTCTAAAGAATTTAGTTTAGCAGATACTGTAAAAATTTCAAGTGAATTAGATAAATAAATTTATTAAAGTTATGCTGCAAGCTATAGAGAAAGAAGCAGTCTTACTTGTAGAGCTCCAGCGCCGTCATTTTGATGCAAAAAAATAAAACAAAAATAGTTTTGTATGCTGGAGTGACGATCGAACTTAACCGATGATTTACAATTCCAAATAAAATATTACATAAAAATATTACATATAAAGGGATCCTAAAGCGAAGCTCGAATTCCGTCGTTGTGTTTTTCAAGCGCATATCTTTATATATTACCATACCAATATCTTACTTAACTCATAATTCACGCTGTAGCACTTTTATGTTAATTTTCATATAACGAATTCATCGCGATAAAGTGTCTAAGTTTAATTCTAAAAACGTCGAATATGAAAATAAATTAAATTATTTGCTCGTGCAAACTCCGTGTTTGTGAATTACTATTTCAGAAATATAAGTTGCAAAACTTTCGTATCAAGCAAATGTTGTCACGATTTGACAGCTTGAAATGCCATGTTAGACACTGTAAAAAAAGATCGGAGAATTCAACTCGAATTGAGATAAACCAACTAAATCTCAGAATTAAATACAGCAAACTAACTGTCGGGTTGCACTAAGAAATATTTTAACATTTTTTAAATATCTTCTTTGTGTTAAATAAATATTAAATTTAGTTTTATAAAATATTTAAATAGTTGATTTAAAGTTGACTATTATTGGTAGCAACCGAACATAATTGTACCGTCAATTAAAATGATTTTATGAACACGATAAAATAAATCTGCAATAGAATAGATTAATTTTAACATTTGATTGGATTATTCTACAAACTAACGAGAATTCAATAAATTGTTGATAATAACAATTTTGAGGTAATCTCTACTTTGTTTTTGAAGTAGATTTAATAATTTATCTAATAGGACAATTCATTAAATATATTTGATCCCATTTTGTAAAATGATTTAATTAATAATTAAAATCTTTCATCATATAGATCGATTAATTAGTAGCTGCCTTGAAAAAAATGTTTGTTGCCATGATGTGGCAAGAAATGTAAATGTATTATATGAAAAGATCATTTGACTATCCTCGCTTTATACAGGTAGACATCGAATCTCTCTTACGAGTACACGCGCCATCTTAATGGCTTTACAAAACGCTTCTTCGTTCTAAATCAAAGTGAAATTATTAATATTTAAAAATTCCGTTAATATTTTATTAAATTTCTATTACTTTTAAGCCGTGTTACTTTTATATTCATGTTCATTTACCACCAATAATGATTCATTCAATTTTACAAATACGTTTATGAATATGCCGTTTCATCATTGAATTACGTAAATAATTAGTTCAATTTACTTTTCTGTATGATTGATTTGATCTCCATGAACAGGCAGATTTATTAGAATCACGCAGTTAAATCACCTTTAGTGATAGTTGAATGAATTTCTAATATTATTGCATTAATCTTATTTCAGATCGGTTAATCATATACTTTGATTAAATTTTTGATTACAATTTACTACGTGAAGTTATTCATCTAACTAGTGTAATTATTTATCTAATTAAGTTTTATTCTTCTTGACTTAAAATCATACTTCACTTAATTCAAATCGCGCAACCCTCAAATTTAGTTTTTCTTTTCACTCGAATCTAAGTATTTTTTATAATGCATTAAGAAATGAATCAATAAAAAATATATCAATTTTGAAATTTTTGGTCATTTTTGGCATAAACTCTACTTCACAAACGCGTATATTTTAATCTTAGAAAAGTATTTTCGAATCTGTGAAAGAGAAAAAAAGTATTTCTTATACAAAAATATGATTTAGTCGATAATACAGATGGCTTTAGGATCTCCTTAAGGAGATGCTGGAACAACGCCAAACTTGATCGATAAAACACCCTGATGAAAATAAAAATCAGAGCATAAGTCGAACGTAATGGGAGAGTAAGAGAAGCGTAAACGAAACTTCTAGGAGAGGAAAATTGAACATAGCGTAAATGCTTCTTTTACATTTCATTGTTCAATTTTTCGCCTTTTACGAGTTTCGTTTACGCTTCTGTTACTCTCCAATTACATCCGATTTATGCTCCGATTTTTATTTTCATCAGGGCAGATTTTTAATTCCAAATAAAATATTATGTACATCAAGAAAACGTTACATACATTAATTAAAACACTAAGTACATTAGGCAAAATCATTAAGTAAAACGTTACGTACACTTCTTGCTCTGCTATATCACATGAATACAAAATTATGTACACTCATCGTACTTCTCAAGCATTTAATTTATAAGCTTCAAAATCATAATTTGAAGATCATGATATTCTCTCATAATATTCTTATAAATTATTCAAATATGGGAAAATACTTTTTGCTTAGATATATTCTTGCATGTATTTATATATATATAGTATATTTAGAATTATACATAATTATACGAAACACATAATTATATGAAACATTTTTTCCCATAACGATGGATCGCTTTCAAACTTCTTTATTCTGTGTTTAAACGTAAATGAAATATTTGAAATTATTTAGAAAATTTAGAAAAATACATATAATTCGAGTATAGAATCCGTATAACGCTAACTACCCAACCCTGACGTTAACTTTTAAAAAGTCAAATTAAAAATTAATAGTTACCGATAAAATATAACTAAGTAAAATTAAAAAGTTAAGAGTCTCAAATGTAACTAAATAAAGTTAAAATTAATTAACTTTTTAACTTTTTAACTTTCAACTTTTAACTTTTTATTCTGTATAAGGAAAAAGAAATGATATTGGAAAAATACGAATGCATGTTTTGTCGGTAACTCCAGCATCCTCTTTAAATCGAATTTCCACTTATTTAATTATTTAATTATTTTATTATTTAACTACAAAAAATTCCCAACATTATCTTATGTTTTCAAGTGTTCACTTAGATATAACTTCTTAAAATGTCACGATTATAATTATAGAATGTTGATATTTCTAAAAAGAATTTCTTTTCAGAAATATAATTATTAGAATAAGAAATCAAGTGAGATCCCTTAAAAAGGAGTTTTATTGACATTGTAGGGAAATTCTGGTATTTCGCGAAATGCTCCGTTTGAGAGTATATTATGTTCGATATATGTATATATTGTGACCGTACTCGCGAGCAACGACACAACTTCGTCGCGTTCTCTATCATACTTTTCCCGTGAATGGTTTTCTTTACGAGATGGCCCGATCATCAAATGATCAGATTTGTCGCTAATTACTCTAACTTTTTACAAACACAAGTTGGGTAACAAGCACAGGCATGAGAGAGCGAGCCCCTCTTTCGTTAAATTTCGCTTATTTTACAAGACTCATGCGCAACTCGCGACGACAACAGGAATGGTTCTCGCCCTCCAGCATATTTTCTCGACTAGAGGCGGAGAATATGCCGGAGGGCGAGAGAGATAGACTACAAAAATGACACAGAATTTAACAAGAAAATGAATAATAATGATACATTTTTACGACACAACTTTTTTTAATTATTTAATTGAATCAAAACGAAACTTATCATAATTCTGAATAAAATAGCATTCATAATGCATTTTTAAATGAAACAATGAATTTTCTATTCACAATTTTGAATTAAATAGTATTCATGGCCCATTTTAAAAGAAAAACTTTTTTTTATTCAATTGGATTAAAAGATTGCATTTCCTATTCAGAATTTTTAATTAAGCAATATTCATGATGCACAGATATGGCCGATATTATTTTTATATTCAAATGAATTAAAAAAACTGCTATTCAAAAATT
Organism: Acromyrmex charruanus; assembly: GCA_017607545.1. Taxonomy (NCBI): domain Eukaryota; kingdom Metazoa; phylum Arthropoda; class Insecta; order Hymenoptera; family Formicidae; genus Acromyrmex; species Acromyrmex charruanus. The sequence goes on along the minus strand of JAANIC010005341.1, from coordinate 71,456 downwards.
TGCTATTCAGAATTTTAAATTAAGTAGCGATGCGCACAAAATACTATAATACGAGTATTATTTTAGACTTTGGCCCGGTTGCACCAGTTACTTTGACTTTAAGCGAGACTTAAAACTCTTTCTGTCTCGTTTTAAAATCGAAAAAGAGACAGAGACAAAGAGAGTTTTAAGCCTTGCTTAAAATTAAAGTAACGTTGGTGCAATCGGGCTAAAAAGCATAAAAATATGCTTCATTAGCATAAAAATATGCGCCATTCCTATGAATGAATAAAAATACATTTAAGATTGAAAAGGATTCATTTTAATATTCATGAATCCGTATTTCTGGAAATCTGAATCTATTATAATCCATTTCAATCCGTTTGCTAGGACGTTCTGCTTGCATTTTCCTAATAGGAAATAACGCATTTTTATAAAGGAGGTGATAATGAAGATAATAATAATTAAAAAATATTGCACATATATATAATCATAGAAGTTTTTATCGATCATAATTAGACAATATATTTGTTATGATACATAATGTGAATAAATTATTTAAGTGACGTAAATGTTATCTAACTCCGCGTAATAAAAACTTACGTGATTATGCATACACAGAATGTACTTGACATTTAATTGTTCCACTGTCATTTCCTACAACAGGAAAATACGAGCAAAAAGTGCGTGAAAAATCGAATAAAAAAGTACAAGCTGAAGGTGCTGCATGAAACGAGTGCGGATAGCATACAGAGATGTTTGCAATTAATTTTTGTTAACAATATATTTCCTATACATATAGGGTAAAAGCACTAAATGCGGATCTAAGGAAGGCACTAGTTCCGGATAACATATTATATTTAAATAATGTAATTATAATATTTTTCATTAAATGATGAATATCACAAGATTCTTTAGCATTTGTTTTATCTTTTCAAATGTTAATTGTTTTTTATTTATTAGCAACAGTGCTGCATTTTACTGATGTTATTAATTAATAAAACGTGACAGATAAACTAAAGTTATTAAGATATGTATCTTTGAAAATTCAAGATGTAATAATACTTCATAAGAATTGCTTTATTGGTTCCAGGAGGTAATAAATAGCATTAGATTTTATAAAAAAAAATCAATATCCTATTCAGTTAAAATTAAATCTAAAAAAAATAAAGCATCTGCTCCACAATTAGTACATGGTATCTAAATGTGAATTTAAATGTAAATAATTGTCATTATTTTATTTAATTAAAATTAAAATGATACCGAAATGAAATAAAAAATTTAAATATAGTAAAGAGCGCCTAGGATCAGTCAACGTTAGATGTTTCGAAAAATATAATATTCTTGGATCATGAATTTAATTTATCTCAAATGTGACTGTGCGTCGAAATGTTCAAACATTTAAACACAATCAATCTGAGATACTAATAATTGCAAGCCGAAACATTCGGACATTCGCATGTATATACAGGGTATCCCGTAAGTTTTGGCCAACCGCTTTTGTGTAGAGTGGACTAAACTGAGTCGAAAAATCCTCTATCATTTTGCAATTTTCGCTTAGTTAACAAGATAATTAATTACTAAAAATCACTGAATATTGGTTTTCAATAATTTTTTATTCAAATACTATTAACTTTACGGAAAAACAGCGAGAGACAAAAATTGTTTATTTTCTTTTCATAAAGTTCTGAGAATTTTTTCAGAATTTTTTAATATCGTATTTTCTCATGTTGGTAAAAATACTAAAAATAAGAAAATGCAATACTAAAAAGTTGACAAAAAATTTTGAAAAATTCTTACAGTTCTATAAGAAGAAAATAAATGATTTTTGTTTCTTGCAGTTTTTTTGTAAAGTTGATAATATTTGAGTAAAAAATTATTCGAGACCAATATTTGGCAATTTTTAGTAATTAATATCTTGTTTATTATTGCAAATATTATAAAATGGTACAGGGCTTTTCGATTCAATTTAATCCGCTCTATACAAAAGCAATTGTCCAAAACTTACGGGATATCCTGTATAATCCCTCCAATAAGAAACTTTTATTGTAAAAAATATTACCTTAGCCAGGATTTGAACCTGAGATCTCTCGATTTTCCAGGGTGAGTGTTTTATAAATAAAAAATCATTCATAATGTAACCTTCATGATTAATTATACCTATTAAATATTTTATTAATTGTTCGGTATCATTCTGGATAAAAATATGATTTTTTTTAAGAGTAATCCACAATTAGTGGTTTTACCCTACAGGATAAGGAAAAAGTACCAGGATCTCCGAAGGAAATATTCCGAAAAATATAAATTTTATAGAAAACTGTTTTAGACAAAAGTTGTTTAAAAAAATCTATCTATACCGGTCTTATCAGTTTAATTTTGAATGGCGTCGTCAATCGATTTTTTTAAATGGAAATCCCTATTTTTCATTGCATATTTTTGTAGCTTAGACTCTAAATCTGTAGCAATGAACATTATGCATACACACCGCTATTGGTGAAGGAATGAGATGGCCTATACTCCTTTCTCGCTTGAAGAAATTTGACAAAATCCTTATGGCCAGTCTCTCATTAAAAAGTTTCAATTCCTTAGGACAAGCTTATGTGAAATAAACCCCGAAATTGTATGATAATTCTGCGCATGCATCACGAATGTACCCAAAGGAATGTAGTATGGCAGAGTATGGCTGTCTTTCATCAACTGTTCATATGCTAAACGTATAATCTTATGAAAGTAGTATGATCTCATAGCGAAAAAGATTATTTCTTTTGGAAGAGGAAGTTTTTAATGTGATTTAGAATATTCAAATACTTTTTCATAATTTTGTTATCATATTAAAAATATATTTCGGAATATTAAATGTTCTTAATAAATTTTTAACTAGTTCATAGCCCTTCTATTTATTTATATTGATTTATCCTAAGAATATATATATTTTTTGACGGAGCCTTCACGAGTTGTCGATTGCCAAGCGTTTTTTCAAAATTAAAAATGATATTACGTCATACAATCAAAACTAGTTCATGATCTATTTTATATTTCAAGATCGCTTTAATAATCCACTAAAAATAATCCACTTTAAAATGCTAAATGCTTAAAATGCTAAACAATTTTACAGTTGAATTATAACATCTTAAAACTATTCTTAAGATCTTAAAAATAAGAACAAACTAAATATCGGTCTTACAAGAAGAGATTATAAAGTGTCAATTGTCCGATTTCAATTTAATTTGGCGAGCATATTGAATGTTTTTTCTTGATATAATATATAATTCCACTTTGATCACAGATAACAAAATCATTTTTAAGATATTAAATACTTTTCTTAATTTGTGCTTTTATTTTTCAAAAATTATTTTTCTATATTTAAATAAAGTAAATAAGGTATTTTAAATTGTTTTATCATTAATTATCACATGTATCTTACGCAAATTCTAATTTTTAAAATTTTAAAAATGTAAGAAAAATAGGATTAAATAAAATATAATTAAATTAAAAACATAAGAAGAATGTGATTCAATACAAATTCATTTTTTATATATTGTCTTCACATTAATTGTTAATAATAAAAATGACTATTATTGAGACAAAATAATATTTTGAAAAATATTTGCCTATTATAAATCAATAAGGATTAATGATCTTTTCATACCTTTTATATTGAATTGAACAGCACTTTAATTTAATAACACTTTAAAAAGTTAATTGTTCCAGTAAATCACAGTTCATTTTTAAGTCATTTGAGAAAAAATTGTTATAGTTTGACCGCTAATCAAACATTCATCACCATTTCGTAAAATGGTGCAACGAGAGGCAGTGGTCGTAAGGAACGCCGTAAAGCGTTATGGGAAAGAGTTGGTGTTCAATGGCCTGAATATGACTGTTTCAAGAGGTTCCATGTAAGTAACCATTATTTATCATGTTAATACAAAAGATTAATCGTCTTCGTATTTATTTCCGCTTCAAGTTGTTAACAAATAATTTTCCGAAAAGAATAATTAAAAAGTTGCTCCATAGGAAAAAAAGAAAATGCCATAAAATTAATTAAGTTTCGCGGTTTATCTGCGCGATTTTTACATTATTCGAGAAACAAGATAAATTGCTATTTTCCATGTACATTCACCGATTTCTTAAATTGCTACCGTTTGCTCAAAATACGATAGAATAATCGTATATAACTTCTTAATGATTATTCAAATAAGAAAATTTAAATAAAAAATTTCATTTGAACGTATTATCCAAAATAAGATAAAGCATGTAAATAAAATCTTTCTTTTAAACAGATACGGATTGTTGGGATCTAGCGGATGTGGCAAGACCACACTATTGTCCTGCATTGTTGGGGTTCGATATCTTGATAGCGGAGAAATATGGGTCTTGGGAGGGAATCCAGGCAGCAAGGGCTCTGGCATCCCTGGATCTCGAGTAGGTTACATGCCGCAAGGGGTTTCCTTGGTTGGAGAGTTTTCCGTGAGCGATGCCTTCTATTACTTCGGTAGAATTAACGGGCTCGACGATGAGGAGATCGGTAGGATAAACAAAAATATTAACATTCGTTGCATGTGAAATGTCATACATTTTCTAAGAAGTTTCAGTTTTACAAAATATTTTTGAGTAAACATCTTATAAACCGTATCAATTTTTGTTTTAAATTACTCGTATGCGAAATATTTCATAGCATAAGTTAATTCAAGCGACTATAGCTTTCCCGTATTATTTCTCAGAGATGAGACAGAAATTCTTCTCGAAGTTGCTCCAACTACCCCCAGCAGATCGCCTAGTGAAGAACATGAGTGGAGGTCAGCAAAGAAGGGTTTCTCTTGCCGTCACATTAATCCACAAACCCGAACTTCTAATTCTCGACGAACCCACTGTGGGCTTGGATCCAATTTTGAGAGAAAAGCAAGTAGACTTTACTCATTTTAGACACAATATAAAGAATAATAATAAGAAAATGTTTGGATGTACTTTTTCTTCGTAGAATTTGGGACTACATGATCCAGATCACGCAGGAGGAAAATATCACAGTATTGATCACGACACACTACATTGAAGAAACTAAAGATGCTAATAAAGTGCGTTTTGTTTCTATTAAAATAGTTGTAATAGTATTTATATAAAAAAAATTACCAGGAAATACTTTTTAAGCTCTTACACACGTATTCATAGTCCTTCTTTATTTTAAAGATGAAGGAAGCCTCCATGAAAGATTCCTCGATTCTCTAAGATCTCCTTGTTTCATAAACGAATTTCAAGTCTGCCTTCCCGAAAGAAGGAATATTTTAGGGATTTTAGCAACTTACTGAAGGCAGCATGTCATAATACGAGGGTTATTCAAAAATTAAAGATCTTTATTGTTTTTCGACGACACGGAAATTGTTTCTCAAAAGTTGACAGCAGTGGTATGTAGCGGGGACCTTCCCCTCCACAACGAGTGGTATTCATGATGGAAGGGATAACATGGTGTGCTCAATTTGCAAGCATCTATCTCTAAATCTCCGCCGTTTCTGTCTATAAATGTCGCGTCAGGGGAAAAGACTGCCAACTGTGAAACGCTAAACATGGGGCGATATTCATAGTCCGTTTTTATTTTAAAACAGTCTTAAATAATGCCTTAAGATTCTAATACAGTCGAATTGACTTATGATATCTTAAGATCGTACTTAAGACAGCCTTAAATGCAAGATTCGATCTCTACAAAAAAAGAACACACTTTATATTTCTCTTTCTATAGAAAGGGAAACGTAAAGTGTGTTAAATAAGGAAAGATTCTTAACATTATTTAAGACTGTTTTAAAATAAAAACAAACTATGAATATCGCCCCATGTTTAGCGTTTTACAGTTGGCAGCCTTTTCCCTTGACGCGACATTTGTAGACAGAAACGGCGGAAATTTAGAAAGAAATATTTGCAAAGTGAGCATATCATGTTATCTGTTCCACCATGGGGATTCCTGCTATATGTCACTGCTGCCAACTTTTGAGAAATAATTTCCGTGTCGCCGAAAAACAATAAAGATCTTTAATTTTTGGACAACCCTCGTATATAGTATATATAAACATAATATCGTAAATAATAAAGGCATTGTTGATTAAATCAAGTCGTGATTAAGCATTATACAACAATAATGGACAAAAAACTAATAGTGAATTGATTGGACTCACTCAGTGCGTAATGATGAACATTAAAACATGTCATACATACAAAATAACGTAAATATATATTTATAAATAAACATAAAAATCAATTAAATTGTAAAATACTCAATATTTTATTGTACTGTTAGATAAAATATGTATTTCATAATTCGAAATATTTGCATTTTATTTTTATACTCAAATTAAATCTGTGTATAACGGTTTTAATATGCATCAATGCTTTCAATCGAATTCGCCATAATGCTTATTATATGAAGAAAGAGAAAATGCTTTTGGCGCAGTTTATTTCCGAAAGAAAATCTATTGAAATTAATTATTGATACGACGGATCTAAATTAAAGGCTATCGAAAGTAAAAAGACCGGTGGAACGAACTAAATTTGGAAGTTTGCTTCCCAAGTAACACAACTAAGTCACGATAATGTCAAAATGACGTCAAAATGATGTTATCGTGACTTGTTGTGTTACTTGGGTTGGTTATGAAGGCTGCACTTCCTCCTCAAGGAAATTCATAATCTCCCTTGAAAACAGGAAGCTAATAAGGCTCCTTGTTTGGTCAAGGAAAGTTTACGAAACGTGAAATGAGGAACAAGGTATCCTCATTCCTCAAGAAAGAACTATGAATATGGTATTATAAAATTATTACATGTAAAAAAATGTGTTTTGGTCGATGACACAAAAAATGGCAGTCTAGGGCCAAAATTTTGCTTGTGATGAAAACGTATGAAATCGGTCAATCTTTGAATGTGCTGAATTCAAATATGAAGTTTAAAATTCTCCAAAGTCTAGGGAATTTTAGAGAATTTTAAGCTTTACTTTATAGCAAAATATTGTATTTCCCGATGAACAAATAGTATAACTGAACAAGAAATCTCTTTCTATTATAAATGACCTCAAAAACTGCAACTTTTTTTGCAATGTAAAAGTCAATGTTACACGGCGTACAATAACATGACAAAGATAAATGTCCGTATCAACGTGCGTAGGCATGCGTGCGTTTCTGCTTTTTCACTATCAGCATTAGCTTTACCCAAGATACATCGTGTGGTGGTTACTGAATTGGGTATCTCTTAGTATGTCTTGTACAATCTAATTCATCTCGTTAAGGCTTCTGAGTAGCTATTATAGCCATATTAAATCGTGACGTTAGAAACGAGAAATGACACGTTAATTTTTATTACTATTTATAAATAAAGACAATTTGGATAAAACAAAATGATGAGATTGCTTTAAAACATTTGTAAAAGTGGACGAAAACTAAGCTTATCCTCCCTGACAGTCAGTAAATAATTGTAAAAAAAAGGCACGTGTAAGTAAAAATAAGCTACACATGCGCACTTGAATAAAAGCACTTCATTTGCCTAATAAAAATTAATGTGTCACTTTTCGGTTCTGACGTCATGATTCAATGACTGTGTGATGACTACTCAGGAGCCTTATCATATGTCAATATATTTGTCATGTGTCAGTTTGAATTTTTATAAATCTTCCTCTTTTAATTCGTCTGAGTCTTTTATACATTGAAAAACATCATCTTTATGAATTCCTGATTTATACTGATACTATTTTTGAATCTCGCATAACTAAAAAATCAAATTGAAAACGAAAAAATTGTATTTTCATAAAGTTCTCCTTTAAGTTTCTCCTTTGGAGAATTTTAAGCTTCATATTCAAGTTTAGCACGTCTAAATCTATAAAAATTGATCGATGTCATACTTTTCATCACAGGTAAATTTTGACCCTAAACTGCCACCGTTTTTTGATCATTTAATATTGTGCATTTTCATTGTTATACAGATTGGTTTGATTAGATGTGGTAAATTGTTAGCGGAATCAGCGCCACAGGAATTGCTGGAACAATTTCAATGCTCGTCTTTGGAAGAAACTTTTCTGAAACTATGTAATATCCAAAATAACACAGTCACTTTGAATGAAGCTCAAGAAGGGGAAAATACCAGCAGTGATGTCTTGTATAAAGATCAAAATCAATGTGAATTAACAAAAGTATATATGTAGAAATAATCTATGTCCTAATCATTATTATAAAAAGCTATATAATCGGTATTATTTTATAACATAAATAAATTGAATTTTGAAGACAATGTCAGAGTACGAAGCGGTTTCGGAACATCAAGTTTCCCGATTGAGAAGATTCAAAGCTCTATTAGCGAAGAATGGCATCCAATTTTTGCGTCATTATACGTAAGTATACATATATTAATTAATTCTCTTAGAGGACATAAACATATGTAGGGCATAGAATATAGGTGACATAGAATACAAAATATATTTATCCAGAAAATAAAGAGTTTTAACTGTTTTAATTTCAAATTTTCTGTATTATATTATTTTTATACATCATTGAATCGTTGCATATAAAACATTATATCTCAAAAAATTTAAATTTATCAGTCGTAGTATATTTCACAATAATAATAAATAATAAATGACATATTTTTTCAGAGGACTAGTTTTTGCAATAGTATTTCCAATACTTCAGTTCGGCATATTTGTTATGGCAATTGGTAATAATCCGAAAAATTTGAAGATTGGCGTCGTCAATGATGAAGTCAATAACTGCAGTTTGGATAGCAACTTTGGCAATGTTTGGAGTGACGAAATTACTTGTCATTTTAACAACCTCAGTTGTAGATTTTTACGTAATTTTGACAACTCAATCGCGATGCAGGTACAATCTCAAGATTTCAAGATTATTATAATGTATAATCGGCAAAATGATAAATATGATTAAAACAATTTTACGTTTTTTTAAAGAGATCCTAAAGCTGTTTGCATTACAGATTAAATCATAATTTTTGTATAACAATTACTTTTTTCTCTTTTACAGATTCAAAAAGTCTTTTCCAGGATTAAAGTATACGCATTAATACATGTCTGTGAAGTAAAATTTATATATGCTGAGAACAATAAAAAATTTTTAAGATTCCAATTTTGAAATTTTTTATTGTTTTCGGCATAAACTCTACCTCATAGACACGTATTAATATGCGTATACTTTAATCCTGGAAAAGGATTTGATTTTCGAATCAATAAAAGAGGAAAAAAGTAATTGTTATACAAAAATTATAATTTAATCGGTAATATAGACGGTTTTGGAATCTTTAGAGACAGCTTTTTTTGCCTACAAATTGATTACTTACACTAGTGTTTACCTACATCACATTTACCGATAGTTCGTTTGTATACAAAAATTATTGCCTATCAACTCGATTGCCTACATATACTAGAATACAAATATAAAATTAATGCACTTTTGTACATTCGACACTATTGCGCACAAATTGCATTGCACACATTATTGCCTACAGATCGATTGTCTACATGTATTATTGCCTACATCTTGATTATCTACATGCACTAGCTTTTGCGTACAAAATTTCAGAAACAAAGTCACATTTGCCTATAGTTGTATGTATTATTGTCTATAGTTCGATTGCCTACAAGTACTATTCTCTGCATTAAAAACACAAATTCTGCTCTTGAGGCTTCTACTTTCTATACAGAAATCATGCGTTTCGCGAGTTATCTTCGTGTCCAAATCCATTTTTAGAATGCCAACGTTTCGTGAACATTGCAGTTCACTTCATTAGGGCGAAAAGCAGCCTGATACTGAGTATTCCCACCATGATAAAGTGAACTGCAATGTTCGTGAAACGTTAGCATTCTAAGAATGGAACACGGATGGAGATAACCCGTGAAACGCATAATTTCTGAACATAAATTTTAAAAAAGTAGAAATTTTCTGCTTTAAAAACACAAATCCTCTCTTTTAAAACAAATTTTGTGCTTTAAAACCCAAATTTCCTGCTTTAAAAATACAAATTATTATATTTTCTTACGTAGATTAATCTTAATTTTATATTTGTACGCAAAAATGCTTATAGGTAATCGATTTACAGACAATAATACTCGTACATATCGGCAAACTTTGTTTGACTTTGTTTTTAAAATTTTTATTTGTCCACAAAAGTGCATGTAGGCAATCAAGCTATAGGCAAATATATGTAGGCAATCGATCTGTGGGCAATAATATTATGCGTGCAATGTAATTTGTGCGCAATAGTATCATGCTATGTAGTGCAATAGTATCATGCTTCTTCCTCTTAATTTTATATTTATGCGTAATAGTATATATATTTTTGTACACAAACGAACTAAATGTGATATAGACAAACGATGCTGTGTTGATATAGACAATTGATTTGTATCCGCAAACTTCCTTTTCTTAACATCTTTTCCACATTCCATAAATTGAAATATAAAAATCTTAACACACACACACACACACACACACACACACACACACACACACACACACACACACACACACACTAGGGGCTCCCCTTGTTAGGGGCTCCGCATAATAAAAGGAATAGAGAACAGAGAATAAGAATTTCAACCTATCAGAAACTGTGTATTTCACAATATATGATTTCTGATAGGTTGAAATTCTTATTTTCTGTTCTCTGTTTCCTGTTCCTTTTATTGTGCGGAGTCCCTTACTCCGTACAAATTAAAATCGTGCCTAGGAGTTTTTATTAGTACCAACATTTTCCAGTCTAGCTTTTCTGGAAAATGTCATGTAACGATGTAACCGAGAGGATGATAGTAATAATAATCAAAACGTGTTTTAAAAATTCTTATTAATATTTTGCTTTCAGGAATATTATGACGATATTTCCGAGGCGAAACAGGCTGTACTAAATGCGAAGCTCAGTGGTGTGATATATTTTAGTCAAAACTTCTCCGAAGCTTTGCAGATACGAGTGGAAAAAGCCATTTTAACGAAAGATTCCGATTTACTCGCCAGCCAAATTCAAGTTTTCCTCGATATGGGCGGTACGTTATTTATATATTGACAATGCATTTTTATCGTTTCAAAATTTAAAAAGTTTAATTAATTTGTATATATAAAAATATTATTTGAAATATAAAAAAATAAAATATATTGTATTATTTAAAAAATTATACAAAGATCTAAGAAATTGAGAACCATAGTAAGGTATCACATCATAAATATAATATTTTAGCAGAAACGGAACGTAAATTAAACGATGTATTAGTGAAATTACAAATACATAAATTTACAATGCCTCTGTTATAGATATGCACATTGGACTTTATATACAGCAGAAATTATTCACTCGTTTCTTAAAAGTTTATGAAGATATCATGAGAGACTGCAAATATTCGCCAAAATTGGCTAATCCATCTATCCGAGTAAGCATATTTTATAATTAGTTATTATTACGGTGACCATACGTTCTTTACTATAAATAATCCTTTATTTTAGATAGCTATCCTTTAGATTTATTTGTTTCTTTAAAACTCAATTTTGTCCTTTATTTTGTCCAATATAATCCTTTATTTTGACAAGAAATTCTTTTCTAATTAGCGTTCCTATATCTATATATAATATTATATTAATGAGCAAATTTTTACAGAAAATATTTTATAGTTTTATACATATAAATACAATTTGTTTTTGTTAATATTATATATATTTCTTAATTTTTTAAATTAAATTTATTCAAACCAGAGTTGTTTTCATTTTTTATTATTTCGAATTTTTTATTATTTCAGATTAAGGGTTTGTTCTAATCCAGTCGAACCAGTTTCAAACTATCAGAAAAATTATCTCAATTTGATTATTAACACTGTGCAATAAAATTCTATAATGCACAGATTCTTGACAGTCAAACTGGTTTGAAAATATATAGGAAGAAAGCTCTAAAATTTTCAGATTTGTCCTTTATTTTTTTAAAGAAAATATGGTCACCATAGTTATTATTGAACTTCTCCACGGAGAGAATGATTTTGTTGAAGTATCCAAAAATTTAATCAGATATAGATTTGAAAATAATTTTATTAGAATATCAAACTTTTTAGGTTTTTACATTTGATTCCTATCTAAAAATTTTGATGGTTTAACAAAATTATTTTGAAATCTATTATATATCTAGCAAAATATTTGGATCTCTCTCTCTCTCTCTCTCTCTCTCTCTCTCTCTTATGAAGAACTAAAACGAAGGAATAAAATTATATTCTTTTTAAGTTTGAAGAACCTATTTATGGTACGACCGATTCCAAGTTTATAGATTACATGACACCAACTTACATACTAGGGTAAGCGAAAATTAACTCAATTTAACTCAATTGGATGAAATTAATTGCTGTTACTAAATTATTTATATTCTTGCAGAATTAGCTTCTTGTTAGCCATTACAGTTTCTACCACTGTAATAATTGCAGATCGAATGGAGGGTGTCTGGGATCGAAGTATAGTTCAAGGTAGTTTACTAATATATTGTCATGTCCAAGATTATATTTTACAATTATTCTTCATCATTTTATTTCTTATCACAATTCTTCATCATTTTATTTCTTTCACAATAATGCAAATGTGTAATATAAATATGTGATAGGGGTCAGAACAGAAGAAATTCTGCTGTCTCACATTCTTATTCAGAGCGTCGTCATTATCATCCATACAGCTATGATAACGCTCTTAATATTTCCTATATGGGGCCTAGAATGTAAAGGACCGATGTTTACCGTAATAGGCCTCACATTTCTCTCAGGTTTTTGCGGATTAATGTTCGGTACGATTCTTCATATGATGCAATTCAGATATCAAAGAAAGATTATACAGGATAAACCATTTTAATATATCCAGTCGATTTTCTCAAAATCTGTAAGTTTAAAAAATGTTTCAGACAAAAGTTTTATAATTTAATGAGGAAAAAAAGGTGGTGACCTTGGTTGACCTTGAGAAAATGTCCTTAAGATTAGATTAAGGTTACCTAAAATTTTTTGAATGGAACTCCTCTTTTTTTATTACATATCCTTATAACTGTCTTTAAGACTTTTTGAAAACATTATAATAAAGTTCATTTTAATTAAAGTACTTTTCGAGTTACGACGCTTGAAAGTTACAGTACCGTTGGCATTTGCATTACCCAAAGTGTTAAACTGATGCTTAAAACCTTTGGAATGTTGTTCACAGTCATAAACTTACAAATTACTATATTATAACATACTATAATATATTTTATTAATATAATTAAATTTGATCCAAGATCAGGTTCAAGCCAACAGCTGTTTTTCAAAAACTTTGGAGATGTAATTCGATCTAATATCAACTGAATTGTATTTGTGAAGCTTAGAGCAATAAATTTCGATGAAAAAGATTCTCGTATTCAATTGATCCTTAAATAGTGAAAGTATGTATAAATGGTTTTTGCGATTTTCAATTCTCTCGGATCTTGAACCTGACGTTGGACCAAATTAAATTATAGTATATAATAAGTTATCAACGTCATAATTGTAAACAATATATTGTAAACAATATTCCAAAAGTTTTAGCCATCAGTTTGACACCTTGAGTAATGCAAATGCCAGCAGTACTGTAACTTTCAAGCGTCATAATTCAAAAAGTACTTAATAAAAATAAATGTTATTATAATGTTTTCAAAAGGTCTTGAAGACAGCTACAAGAATATGTAATAAAAAAATGAGGGGTTTCATTAAAAAAATTTTTAATAACCTTGACCTGATCTTAAGGACATCTCAAAATCAATCAAAGTCATCAACTTCTGTCCTTCTTGAAACCATAAAACTTTTGTTTGAAACATTTTTATCTTAAACTTATAGATTTTGAGAAAATTGACTGGATAAATTAAAATGATTCACCTTGTATAGTAGTAATTATGGATAGATTTTTGAAAAGGTGAATCCGATTTTTTTGTCGATTGACATACTACTGTATTTTGATGCCCTGATTACAAATATGATAATGAAAATTGCTGACAAAGTCATTTTCAAGATCAAATATCTAAAAGACTTTTTTAAACATTTTTTTCGTATTTTGCATAGAAAGTCATGTGTTTCTAAGCAGGGAGGCGCTTAGCCAGATTGCGCGAGAAATAACCGTCAAAATGATCTTGTCGATAATTTTCATGATCATATTTGTAATCAGCATATCAAAATTCAGTAGTATACCAATCGACAATAAAATTGAAGGGTTCATCCTTTCGAAAGTTCACCCGTAGTTATATAGTAGTTATATAGTAGTAATTTATATAATAGTAATTCAGAAATTGGAAACTAAACTAATCATTTATGTTAATATATTTTCAGGTTTTATTATCTCTGTTACATGCAAAAATCACTTTGTAGCGCAATATATCTCGGCCGGAAGTTTTTTCGCGTTAACATTGCTCAACGGTAAGTCTTTATTCTTTATGCTTTAGGAAATAATTTTTTTAAATCTAATATCGTTACATGATAACGTTACATGATAAATTATTAATTTGATTATTTCTAAATTTACAATTCTTTGTAACGTAATAATATGTTATACTATTATTAGTAATTATTATTAATATAAAAAATTAGCAAATGTTAGTTCAAATTAACAATATCTCAAGAATAATTATCTTACGCTAATCAAATTTTTATCAATATATTAATTGACAAAATCGTAGGAAGTGTATGGCCAGTAGAGGGAATACCAAAAATGATTCGCTGGTTTAGCTATACATTGCCAACTACTTTGTCTTCTATATCATTGAGAGAAATCATTTACAAGGGATATTCCATATCTAAGCCGCAAGTTTATATTGGCTTTTTAATAAGTATAGGGTGGTCATTATTGCTTCTTATCGTAATTATATTCCGTGTAAGATCGAAGTCATTGTGATATTATTCAGAAACGTAAACAAAATTTTTTAGAAAGAAAATGATCTTGTATAATTTACAAAATTCAGTTAGACAAATATGCAAAATGTTCCATCTAATTTGATGTGCATGTAAAAACATTCTTGTTGATCTGTGTACAAAATTTTATACTAATTGTAGACTGTACAAAAATTTATATACCTGAGAAAATATATGATTATTTTTATCCATTTAAATAGATATATAATTAGTCTAATATTTATATAATTAGTCCATAAATAATTAATCACTCTAAAGAAATAAATATCATGACTAATATTATTTATTTAAGAAATTATAATGACATATTTTTTCTATTTAAATTAATAATTACATCTTATTTTACTAAATAATGTAAAAATAATATAAAATTAACTACTTCTATATGATAGCAATATGAATTATTTTCAAATAATAATGATAAATATTTTAGATAAGAAAAAAGTAATCTAGTTATTATGTTATTAAGTTTTATAGTGAATAATTTAATTGTATAAATAATTATGTTGTGCAAAAAATTATGTTGTTTGAAAAATAAAATAATCACTTAGTTTTTAATGTATTTGCGTTAATTTAAGTTTATGGAAAACTAAAAAAGACGATTGTCTTTGTTATATTTTGTTATTAAGTTTTATCATCAATTTTTCTACTTTTGTTTTATAATCTTTAAATATTGTAATAAATATACAATATTATATTGGCTCGTAGCTCCTTTTTATATATTGAATTCATAACTAAAAATAAAATTCGTAACTCCACATTTGCGTTACATCAGTAGAAGTATTACTGTGTATTACTTTATATAGGGTGTCTCGCGAGACTTTTGCCGAACGCTTTCTGTAGATAAAGCGGACTAAACTGAGTCGGAAAGTCTTTTACCATTTTGCAATTTTCGCAATGGTTAACGAGATATTAATTACTAAAAATTGCTAAATGCATATTATTATATAGTTTTATACAGAGTACATAAAGAGTCTGGGAGTAATCGAATATCTCAAAAGCATTTTTGAGAAAAGGAAGTCTTCCAATAAGCTGAGTTCCTAAAAAAGTATAAATAATCTTGTTATTAAGTATCAGTGTTATTAAGTATATTTATGTATTTATTATATTTAGAACACTAATATAAAACACTTCATTAGTTTCAGACTTATTTTTCTCGAATATTTTACTATTTCTTATCTCCTATAAAATAATACTTGTAAATTATATCAGATTTTAAAATCCGATTAAACAAGGACATGTAATTTAACATTAAATTTGATAATTAATTCGTGCACGTAAAATTAAATCACCATTTTTTAATTTATTTTAATTAAATTGTAATTCTCGAGAAACTGTTGCGTAATATATAAAGAAAACAATTTTAAATATAATTTCTTATAAGCAATTAGGTACATTCAGTCAGAATATTTCTGTTGACTTTTATCAGACGCTTATTTGAACATCATTAGCATGAATCACATATTTATGAAGATATTTCTTCTTTTTCTTTTAATTGCGTGATATAATCATTAATTCATACATTAAAAGATCAAGTTTTTATTATATAATAATGATTAAATCATTCAGTCGCGCAATTTTAATTCAAATAATTAGTATAAGACATTCGAGTTTTTCCACTTTAAGGAATTTCCACTTTAAGAAATGTTAGCGATTAGATTCTTCGAGAATTATTGTAAATGTTTTCTGAAATATTCCACAAATATTATCTATGTGTCTATAATAATTTAATTGTGCCAAGTACTTTGAAAAATAATGTAACATATGCGTTACATAATATGCTGTATAATTGCTGTTACGGATTAATTGTATTCTATTAAATCAATAATAATTTACATACATTAATGTCTCGAAAAAATAGATTAACTCATTCGGTAAATAGATGATGATTTTTTTTATTTTTATGCGTTTATTCTTATTATACTTTATTTGAAAATTAAAAATCTTTAAAATATTGTATTGTACTACAACTACCATATTTTCAGGATAAATTTTGAAAGAAAATTCTCGACATACAGAGAAACTAGCTTTTATGAATATTTCAGAAATATTTAGCGTTAACTGAGAACGTAACTTTTAATCTTGCATTATCATTTTGTTTAAAAACTATGAGAAAATATGAGTAAAAGAACATCATGTAGAATATTTTTACATCTTAATAATCATTAATAATACATCTGCGGCAATTAGTTGTCTTCTGCAAAATCATTAAGCTTTGTTTAATATTTCCACTCCTGTAATTATTACAAATTTTAACGAGTATGTTTATGTTAACATGAGATTTTAATGTCTCGTTAATAATAAGACTTGAGATACATCGATTGCTAAGCCACTATGAAAGAAAAATTTTCACGAAGTTTTATCTCTCTATCCTTACAATTGCGATAGTGGCAATAAAATAAATTTTTTGGTCATAATTTTTTCCTATTTCTTTAATCATTTAATGAAAAATTATGAAGAAGATATTCTGGTCATCAGAAAATTCTCGGAAAATTCCCGGAAATTTTTGCAAATTTATAAAATGGAAATTCTAATGTTAAAGAATTAGAAGTTATAACTGCCAATTATAAAAAGTGTAAATAATTACAACTTCGCGCGGAAATTTGAGAAAGTATCATATTTTCAATTATTGTCATTGACGCTTATTTATAAAAAAATCTGAAATAATTACTAAATAATGTTCCAAAGACATAGTGTCAAAAAATATGAAGTTAGTCATTTGATAATTTTACTTAAACATTGACAATTACCTATTTTAGTAAATTAAAAAAATGTTTTTTGATGACTGAAAAAACATTACTGATTTTTTCATAATTTTTCGTGAATTAAAAAAATAAAAAAAATTACATTAAAAAATGTTTTTGATTACCACACTGGAAAAAAAGATTAGTTGCTGTAACAATGTAGTAAAATTTAGTATATAAATTTCATTTTAAAAAACTTATAATTAGAAAGTCTACTTTAAAACGCTTATTTGTTAAATTTTATCCGACGAAGTTTCATTCAGGTATAGCGTTTCAATAAATAATAAAAAAATATTGAAACCAATTTTCAATTTTATATTTTGACATTCCAGAACATTCTTGGAATGTTTTTCTGGGGATTTTAGGAATCTTTTGAATATTTCAGAAATATTTATACCGTTAGCTAGGAACATAACGTAAAAACTGTTAAAACATATATTATTGCTTAAAATTATGAAAAACTATAAGTGAGAGAACATTACGTGAAATATTTTTACTTCCTCGTCTTGAAAAGTTTCAATAATGACATCATTAATAATAATACTTCTGCGGTAGTCATATTTTGCAAAATCATTCGATTTCATTTAATATTTCCATTCTTGTAATTATTATTAGTAAATTTAAGCGTGTATTTTATGTTATAACGAGAACTTAATGTCTTGTAACATTTGTTTAACTCGTTTCACGAAGGTGGATCTATTTAGTAACATAAAAGTTTGTGCAAATTACTTCTCAAAAAAAGTATAAGTAAAACGAGTTGATTTATATTTGAAAAATTTATATTAAAAAGATACTTATTCTTTCAAAAACGTTAAAGTGACAACCAAAGACTTATTGATATTTTCTAATAGCTTCTTTAGTCTTCAAACGTTCAGATCCAGCCAAATCAACTAAATAAAGAATTCTTATCGATGTTTTTTTGTTTGATATAGTGTCAGTACTGCAAAATGATACAAGACTTTTCTATTCAATTTCATCCTCTACTTATCTGTAACATTGTGTCGATAAATCATTAGATAAACCTGTATGTGTGTGTGTGTGTGTGTGTGTGTGTGTGTGTGTGTGTGTATTGGATTAGGAAAAAAGTTACTTTACAAAATGATAAAGACATTTTTAACAATCCATATATTCTATTAAAAAAAAATTGGCAATTACACCACATAATATAATGGGTATCGATCATAACTTTTTCTTTAAAGCGGAAACATGAAAAGTAAAAACTTTTATATATATATATACACATATACATATAAAAAATTTTCACTTTTCACGTTTCTACCCTAGGAAAAAAGTTACATGATACCCTAATAATGACTATATGATGACGTTTCTTAAATGTCAATAGTCATATTCAGACTTTACGTCGCGATGCCTCCGCTCGGTGCTCGTAAGGCATGTATAGGAGAAAAAATAAAAACATTTTTATTACATAATTTTAATGAGCCTATTCAGAATTTGATCGATTCAGCCGTTAATTAAGTCCGATTTAATTTCGAATATATACAGGAATATTTCTGATCCTGCAATCAAGACACACTACAATTTAAGATTAAGTGTTTATCCCGAAACTATCGAGCCTAATAATTTGTTGTGCAGCGTAGTTAATTAAAAACTTATTTCTTTAAATTATTTACAACATTATTTATTTATTATATTATTTATTACATTATTTATAACAATCAGGAAAAAAATGTTTTATATATAATTATATAATGAGGCTCAACCAATTATTACATATCATTTATTACATATCAGTAGCATCTTTCCACTTACAGTTACGAAGGCGGAATGTAATTGGACCATCTCTTCTATCGAATTTCTTATAAATTGTAGATGAAGAGATGCTACAGCGAAGTACAAATAATGTAATTGGTCGAATCATGCATACAACAAAATGAAAAGCATTTTGAAAATTTGTTATAAATGATGTTATAAACTTATTACAAATAATTTGAAAAATTGGTTTATTAATTAATTATGCTGCGAATCAACAAATTATTAGGCTCGATAGATTTGAGATAAAACATTTAATCTTAAATTATACTGAAAAAAAATATTGGTTGCTGCAACAATTTAGATAATAAAATATGATATAGCATTTTTATATGGCTGCAGCAATCAGTTTTTGATTGTAAGAGTAAGTTTTTAGTTGCGTTAGTCTATCGAAATCATATACTGACATTGCGGATAGGTTAACGCAACTAAAAATTTGCTGCTATAATCAATGCTATATCATATTTTACTATAATATCTAAATTGTTGCAGCAACCAATCTTTTCTTTCAGTGTAGTATCCCGATTGCAGGAGATTAGAAACACCTTTATATATTTTGTGTGTGTGTGTGTGTGTGTGTGTGTGTGTGTGTGTGTGTGTATTCTTGCCTCTACGTAATTAAATAAACCAATACGGAAACAGATAATGATTCATTTGGATTACGAAATATAAGTATTAATAAACTTAAGTATCCTGTCAATAAGTAGGGAGAAGAAAATGATTTCAAGCCATACCAGTCATCACATAGTCTTGGAAAATATTAGACGTCTTTTTGTATCTCAGCAAAGTTCACAATATGCGTAATAAGCATTTCAAACTTTTGAATTTGTGATACACATGAAATCTGTGATATACTTCACACATTTTGTTCATGTTTTATATATTGTAAAAAAGTGCGAGTGTTAAAAAATTTACAATATATATATCTCAGTGCAATGTAGAGAGTAAAACACGACATTGTTTCAGTTCTTTATATTCTCGTAATTAATGAATCGATTGAAGAGATGAAACACATTTTATATATTCATAAATTATCGTAATTATCAAATTTCTTGGAGAAAAAGAAATGTTTTACTTGTGAATTTGATTAATGGTACGTATTGCATG
This sequence comes from Acromyrmex charruanus, assembly GCA_017607545.1. Taxonomy (NCBI): domain Eukaryota; kingdom Metazoa; phylum Arthropoda; class Insecta; order Hymenoptera; family Formicidae; genus Acromyrmex; species Acromyrmex charruanus. Next base: position 50,960 of record JAANIC010005341.1, on the reverse strand, counting down.
AAATCTTAAATAGATTTAAAAAATATATTTAAGGATATATATACATATATTTAAGGATAAAAACATATAGATAAAATAAAAAAAATAATTATATTTTCTTCTTCAATTTGTCAATTTAAAAATTCAAAGAACAAAAATCGTCAAAAGTGTTTTTTTAACAAATTTAAAAAATCAAATTGGTGAATTTAAAACGTTATGGTATTTTATAGATAACTAATCGTGAATGAAAATAGTATTGCAGGATTTTATTTAAATAATCTTTACAGTAAATTCAGGACGGCCGAATGTAAGGCTTAATTTAAATATCTAATAAAATGTTACGTTGAAATCGTTTTAGCTTCTAACGATTTTAAGGTACCATTTCATGCAACTAATAAAAGCTGGCGTTTTACCCCCCGTTCCATCAATTTTCGTATACAGCGAAGTTACGCTCAAAGTTCGATATTGTTCAATTGATAACGAAACATCGCTGAAATACATGACACGTCATGTCATATATTTATTTGTAGAATATAGGGATATAAATATTATCGTAAATATATTTTATTTTATATTAAGTGTTATTAAGTGTCATTAAGTCTCATTAAGTCTCATTAAGTGTAAAACGAAGAATTATAACTTATCATTTATTATTATTTATTTATTTATTTAATGAATTTTATTATTGTTAATGAATTTACGCACTTGAATGATAATATGCTTTCTGTCGAAATATGGATCCAATACAATGAGCAAAATTCCATTTTTTTATATATTTTTTGGCGATATTTAGCCAGTCTCTTTCTTCGAGTTGACTTGGAAGAACTACAGGGCATAAACTGTCCCAAATTGCTTCACACGTTTCATGAACAATGTTAGTCACTGTCGTCACTCCCACGAAATATTGATACCATGTTGATGTCATAGAATCCCTGAAAGAACACTTGGAGGATAATTAATGTCTTTGTGAATATCGTAAGAGATTGGTCTAATTTTTGATTTTGCTAAATTTAGTTTTTTCTGTCGTAACCAATTAATTTTTTTATTAATTTTAAACATTTGTTTAGAAAAATGGAGACTGTTAATTTGATCTAAATATTTGAAAAATTGGCAAGCTGTGGAGAAAGGTAAATTATAAAAAATTGTGTTGGAAAGTAAAGAGATATTATTTCTAGTCGAGTACAAATGGCAGTAAGCGTCCCTTAATTCCAATCGCATGATTGCCTTTACATTACTAAGTTGAATTTTTTCTAGTCTTTTGTAAAAAGTATTGTTATATAACGAAAATCCATTGGCATTAGAAAACTTATGTACGCGCTTCCATCTGATACTGTCGATGACACTTTGAACACTTTTAACTCTCTACATACAAGATTACAGTTTACCTTGGAGGTCGGTACAAATGGCAGATTAAGTTTTCTCGATACAATGTTGGTTATAGATAACCAAAGAATTATATTTGACATTTATCATAAAAAGACATTTTCTGGAAGGTTCCTGAATTTCCATTCAAATCATCCTCTGTGCCATAAAAAAGGTACCATCATTAGTTTTATTGACAAAATTATCCTATTATCACATCCACAATTCCAACAAAAAAATTTGATAGATGCTATTCAGACTTTCTTAAATAACTGTTATCCTCTTTCACTTATTTTCTCTACAATTGAACGCAGATTAAAGTTCCATGAATATAACAAAGATAATACAAACTATCCACGTAATAAAGACAAATATTTTACAATTCCTTATGTTAAATCCATTTCTGAAAGTTTCCTTCCAATCTCTAGTATGTTTCACTGCAAATTAGCCTTTTCCATTCCTAACACTTTAAAAAGCTTCATAAAGAGAGGAAAAGACAAACTTAATTTCCTATCCAATCAGAATGTTGTTTACAAGATCTCATGTGATGATTGTGAGGCGAGTTATGTTGGTCAGACAAAAAGAAGATTGAGCACGAGACTACAAGAACATATCTCTGACATTAAAAAGAATACAGGCTCTCCTACTGTCATAACTGATCATCGAATCAACTTCGATCATAATTTCAAATGGAATGATGTGAGAATTTTGGACTGCGAATCTTCTTATAATAAGAGATTAGTGTCTGAAATGATTCATATTAAAAGACAGAAACAAGGCCTTAATAGACAAAATGATACCGAATCTTTACCTGATTCTTATTCGCAGATTATTCAATCTCTTTCTCCTTCTTGACTGCTTTCCCTTTCCTATCCTTCTCTTTTCTCCCTACTTTCTCTCCCTTCCATTTTATTCTTTCCTTCTTAATCTTTTTTCCCCTTCCTTTTTAGTTTTTCCATTTCAACCTTCTTGTCTTTATATGTCGCACTTTACATCTTAGCTTCCTAGAGAGATGATCAATTTCGATTCCCATCGCATTGCCTAATCGATAATACATCAATTTGACACACATAAGGTATTTATTATAAATTTATTTGTTCTAAACTCATCATACATATACAATGAATATAGGCAATTTACTCTTTTTTTCTTTTTTTTATCATCATTATTTCTTATATTGCCTGTCTTATTATATCAAAGATAATTTTTACCTTTTTTTCTTAATTTTGACTTATTATTTGCGGCTTGTCATGTACCTTACTTTTTATTGTTTGCGATTCCATTTGTACTTCTCTTATTATTTATATTTACTTCCGTCGTTAATTTATTATTATAATTTATACTTGCTACATGTTCGTCCTTATACACACACACTGTTCGGAGGAGCACATTTGTGTCAACTATAACCGTTTATTTGATTTCCTCTCAATTTGGAGCGAGTTCTATAGTTAATCTTGCGTCCGAATGCGAATTTCATTTAATTTCTTAAGTTTTATCCATGTTACAATTCTATTATGAATTTATTTGTCATATTATTTTATTTGTTACATTGAAAATGATCCAACTAGGATCGAAACGTTTGTTGTTCTGTTCACCTTCTGATTGTCAAATTATATTTAACGTTTTTAATTGTATGACTTAGTTTTATTTTATTTTTAACTATTTATATTTCAGTTTATCATTTTATAATTTAGGCTCGTAGCCCTTTTTCCTCTTATTTATTTAAATTATAATTTAAATTGCACGTCCAAATAACACATTCTAGAGAGATCTTTAAAATTTGTTTAAAAGACGTCTTTAAAATGACTTTTAGTCAAATCCTAAAGACGTATCTTTTTCAGACATCTTTTAGACATCTGAAAGACATCATGATTTAAGAGGTCTAAATATAGAACGTCTAAAAGACTCCCTAAAGATGACACAAACAGCGTCATAAGACATCTTCAAGACGTCTTCAAGATGCCTTTTTGATAATTTTAAGATGTCTTAAAATATAACTTCGGGACTTTCAGATGTCTTTAAGACATAAAAATGTTATATGGGATGTTGTCAATAAGAAAATAAATTTTCTTTTGACATCGATTTCCGTTCTGATTTTTTTATAAAGCTGATTCTGAGAACTCCAAGTCGTTGAGAGATTTACATCTACACAATATTACGATATGTCGATTTTCATTTCAGACAAAAGTACTAATTACATGTATGCCTGCAAATAATGTGGCAAACTCAGAGACGGCAATTTTTGTGTAGACAGTATAAAGTACTCGATACCTGAAATTTTTCTACGTATGAAATTTTACACATGGAAATCCGAAGAGAAACATATAAGCTACTTTTGATAAAATAATGTAGAATATATTGTAAAATGAAAATAAAACTGTTCTGCAAAAAGATCTTTTTCAGTTCTAAAGGGATTGAAAACATATCTACGTTCTACGTTGCTTTGCTAAATTGATTTGCTATCTTATGGTTTGTTTGTTCTAATTAAGACTGTCCTAAGTAATAGCTTAAGATACGATCTGAATAATATCAGTGATTGATTTATAAATCTTTTAACTGTACTTATTAAAACAATCTAAAATAATGTAAATAAGAAAGAATGAATTACCCTATGGTTAGGTATACATATGTGCTGCATATACACACTGTTCGCATGAAAAAAAAAAAAAAATAATAAATTCTAATGTTTTTCTTTAAATATCTAGTCAAATAAAAAAATAATTAACATTGTAGCAACCATTCCGGATATGATATCTAAAAGCCTGTTACGCATATTTAGGATCCTATTTTGTAACTCTTAATGATACTAACAACATATCGATACACTGTCATTACGCAGATTTACATAGTAAGTTGCGCAACGATAATATAATGATATTGTTACTGTTATTAAGAGTTACAAAATAGTGGCCTCTCTCTCTCTCTCTCTTCTCTCTTAATGTTGGTTATATAATTATATGATTAGAAATTCGAAAAACAGATATTATTTACTTTGGAGAACAGTTATTAAAAATAAGTTTCTTTATGTATTTTTAACTAAATCATGTGAAATTCATGAAAAACTTATAGACTTTTATGTCAAATATATAGAAAAAGCCATAGAACTTATTTTTCTTGATATTCATTGTTAAAATGTTTAATTAATTTACTTTGTTATTTCGACATTTAATATTTTTGTCTTTATAATTTCATATTATAGATGGCGAAAATATGTGCGTGTTGTGTTGCAGTAACTAATGATTTGATAGTCTTTTAAAAATTAATACTTGAGAACAAATTAGAGATGTGTGCAAATACAAATCGAATCAGTTAAGACTCGATTCTATTTTAATTTGAATCGGTATGATTTGAACATGAACTATTCGAAAATATCAAAATGTGGCCGGTACTCATTCGATTTCATTGATTCGGTTCTTATTTTAAAACTATCTTAAGTAATGTCTTAAGAACTTACTATGAATACCGAACTAAGATATTTAAATGTAAAAATCACATACATTGACAATCTTACACACACACACATGCACACACGCACGCGCACATACACATAAATCCTTCTAGCCAATGACTTTTGTGTCAGCCAAGTTATAGTCGCACGTATAAATTGCACACTAGATTCATATTGATTTGTAACTATAATTATATATTTAATATTTAAATATTGTACATATACTTTAAAATAACTACATCATATATAATTAGTTTTTTTATATAAAAATAATTTTATTATCTACATATTAGATTTTAACTAACAATTATACTGTTAAAAAGTTAAAAGTTATGATTCGATTCGATTCGATTCGGAGTCAAAAAAACCATGATTCGCACATCTCTAGAACAAATCTTATTCTGCATAGTGGTCTGATGCGTGACTTCAAATGCAATATTTAATGAGCTATTTTTATTACGTAAACCGATATGAATTTCAATCTCGAGATCTTTATAGATAATTCTGAAGAACATCACCGCTCTCACTTCAACGCTCGACTCACTCACATATACCAGTGATGCTTCATGCGCGAAATGAGAACGCGAACAAATGTCCGGATTCTATTTATAGCAATTATAGCATGATAAATTTATTATGGAAAAGATAATCATGAAAATGCATTCTCTGAACAAAGCTCGGAAACCGCGAATCTTGAATACGTATATCTTGAGCGCATCGACCCTTTGCTCGCGGATTCAAATTTTAGTACGCTTATACAGGAATCACTGAGGCAAGTGGATAAACGAAATAAAGTCGATTTTAAATTTCAAAGTATATATATAGGATGTTTTATTTTAATTGATACACTACAATATCTCGAGAAGGAGATGTGGGATGAAAAAAAATTTCAGACGAAAGTTACGTGACTTCAAGGGAGACATAAAATGATATTATAGATTTGCCAATACGTGACGTTGTCAAAGTCAGAGCAACATCATCTTTTTTTAAATGGAACCTCTAATTTTTTATTGCATATTCGCGTAGCTTACCTCGAGAGCTTTTTAAAACATTGTAATATAATATTTTTTTGTTAAGGGGATGTTGGAGTAGCCAAATTGCCAGAATTTTGCAGATCGATATAAATCTCCGAATTTACGAAGTCAAAAATCTTTTTATACGATTAAAGTAGATGCAAAATTTGGGAGTGCTGCAATAGATTTTATATTAAAATCAGAAAAAAAGTTCGGAACTTATATTTTTTCAATCCGTAGAGCTGTCACCTGACATAGATGTTCCTTACCCAGCAAACGAGAATGAATTAAAATGAATTAAAATTTTTTTTAATGCATACTCTAAATTCATGAAAATAGATTGAATGGATTGGATCCGAGCTGACACTAATTTAATATTCGAAAAAAAAAAATTCATATTTAAGGGTTACAAATTTTATTCCTAAGAAATTTATAATAATTGTACCTGAAATTAACTACTTCAAATTGATATTAAAAAACGCACCTTAGTGAAATTCGAATCTGGGATCTCTAGATTATGAATCTTCTACGTTACCTGCTACATCAGAGCTTTCCAAAGAGCACCGCGGACCCTTAATCCCTTGCTTTTCGCCCGTTCGTGCTTGTCCCCCATTATGGGTCCAACGCTTCTCCTCTATTCGTAGCTGTGATGCGGCGTATCATTTCGTATCAATCAGGCGTTAGAGATATGCTCTAGGCAATTCCTATAAAAATGCATTCAGGATTCAGTTTAACATTCATGAATCCGTATTTCTGAAAATCTGAATCCATTTTATCTGAATCCGTTTCAATCCATTTTCATTTACTGGATAATACAAAAGTTTTATAGTTCGTACGAAACGTGACCAAACGATAGTGCAGCATTCAGTGCATTATGTACACAAACAATACTGAATTTGTGAAACTAAAGCGGGGAGGAGGACAGATTCTTGCATAAGAAAATGTAATTTGTTATAAAACATTTTTATTGAATTATATACGCATATTTACTTTACGTTGTTCTGTAAAATGCAAATATAGTATAATAACGCGATAATTTTAAGAGTTTTTCCATATATGCACGATTGTCTTCAGCTCCAATAGAGCTATTTGATACTATAAGGCAACATTATAAAGGTTAAGTTAGCTCATGATCTGTTTTACGGATGTGGCGGTACACCCCATGAATTTTAATTTTAAAATCGTATTACGAAAAAACTAAGAGAAAAAAATAATATAAATAATATAAATAAAACTAATTTAGGAAATTACAAATATTAAAAATGACATAATATTATCAATAATATAGTCACTATTATTTAAACTGTGCAATTTGCAAAAGAAAATCGTAAGAATTTTATTTTCGCATTCGTAGAATTCGTTTTTAGCTGATTTGGTATAAAAACAAGCCACAAATATACGAATTATGAGAATTGTACTTTTTTAATTAGCTAAACAGATCGTGATTTTATTAGTAATAAAGTGCAATTAGTTTCTGAGAAATAAGAGAGTGTCACTTTAGGAGATCTATGTCAGTATCGACGACTTTCTTTTATATATAATTCATATTGAATTATTTAGGCATTAAAGATCCAGCTTCGACCGTTATAGGCATTTAATTTCTATAGATTTATATTTGATCCAAAAATGGCTACAAATTATAGTTAAATTATAGTACCTGCAACCATTGTTTTCTCTGTGTAATTTCTAAAAAAAAGCTTAAGAAATCTAAAAAATTATAACGTATTTATGAAAAAATCATCATAATTCAAATTTCAAATATAAAAAATTCTAAAAGAATATTTTCGAAAGAAGTTGCATTTAAAAAAATTAATCATTGCAGGAAACCCTTGATCGACTTTAAATTATCTGAGCAAAAAATTATTACAATTTATTACGGTGTTAAACATTTATTACTATTTCGCAAAATGATGCAGCAAGAGGCAGTGATCGTAAGGAACGCCATAAAGCGTTATCAGAAAGAATTGGTGTTCGACGGCCTGAATATGACTGTTTCAAGAGGTTCCATGTAAGTAATTGTTATTTATCATGTCTATATAAAAGATTAATCATCGTTCTATTCATTTTCCCTTCGAGTTGTAAACAAATAATTCAAATTTTTCAAAACCGATTATTGAGAAGATGCTATTATAGATATATGTATAGGAAAGAAAGCAAAGCAATTAGTTTATGCGATTTTTAATATTATTTAATTAATATGATAAGTTATACACAGTGTATTAATATCTTTTGTGTCAATCTGATAATTTTCTTTGATATATTGAAAATTGCTTAAAAATGTTATCACACACTTTTTCGCGTTACATTCATTAATTGTTTAAATTGGCACCATTTGCAAAATACACGACATAATCGTATATTTTTTTACGAATATTCAGATAAAAAGTCTAATAAGAAAACCTCTTTTGAACGTGTTGTCTAAAATAAAATAAAGTACGTGCAACCGAAATCTTTCCTCTAAACAGCTATGGACTATTAGGAGCCAGCGGATGTGGAAAAACCACACTACTGTCTTGCATTGTCGGAATTCGATATCTCGACAGCGGAGAAGTGTGGGTTTTGGGAGGAAATCCGGGCAGCAAGAGCTCCGGCATCCCTGGGCCTCAAGTAGGTTACATGCCGCAGGAGATCTCCTTAATCAAAGAGTTCACCATAAGTAGTGCTCTATATTACTTCGGCAGAATTAACGGGCTCGACAATGAGGAGATTGGTAGGAAAATGGATAGGAAAATTATACTGGTGTCAGTTGCATGCAAAACGTTGCAAAATGTATTCTAAGAAGTTTTAGTTTTATAAAACATTTTAAAATATCTTTTTTAAAGTATCTTTTAAACGGTTCTAATTTCTATTTTAAATTATTTGTACGTAAGATATTTTTAGTATAATTGCCCAAACAACACGAATGTCGACTAATAGTTGACTAACAGCCAACTTACGACTTAGAATATCGACTTACTCTACGTCTAGAAACAGTCGATTTTAAGTCGATTTTCAACAGTCGACTATATGCCGACTGGAAAAAAGTCAACTATAAGCCGACAAATAGTCACTCGTGTTGTTTGGGTAATTTCGAAACAACTATAGCTTCTCTGTATTATTTTTAAGAGACGGGTCAAAGATTTTTGTCGGAGTTATTGCAATTACCCCCAGCAAATCGCCTAATAAAAAACATGAGTGGAGATCAACAGAGAAGAATTTCTCTTGCCGTTGCGATGATTCACAAGCCCGAACTTTTAATCCTGGACGAACCCACTGTGGGCTTAGATCCAATTTTGAGGGAGAAGTAGGTTTTGCTTCCTTTTTAGATTGCGATAAGCAAAAAATAATATAAAAATAAATTATACTTTTTCTTTGTAGCATTTGGGCCTATATGATTCAGATTACGCAGGAGGAAGGTATCACCGTGCTGATCACAACGCACTACATCGAAGAAACTAAAGATGCTAATAAAGTGAGTGTTATGTCCATTAAATTAGTTCTAATATCCATGTCAAAATTGTTACAAAATATATTAAAAGGATATATTAAAGATATTAAAAAACTATTCTTTAATTTTTTTTTAAATCTTGTTTTGCTTAATGACGTATTTAATATTGTGTATTTTCAATGTTATGCAGATCGGTTTAATGAGACATGGTAAAATGTTGGCGGAATTAACACCGCAGAAATTACTGGAGCGATTTCAATGTTCGTCCTTGGAGGAGACTTTCTTGAAACTGTGCAAAGCACAGGATAATACAGCTTCTTTAAATGACGCTCAGGAATCTGAAGTGGAAGATATTGGTAGTGACGTTTCGTATCAAAATCAAAATGAATATGAACAAACAAAAGTACATATAGAAATGATCTATGTTAATCATTGTTATAAAAAGCTACTTAAATCTATTATTTTATAATACAAATAAATTGATTTGTTAAGGCAATCTTGGAGTATAAAGCGATTTCAAAGCGCCAAGTTTCGCGATTGACAAGATTCACAGCTTTATTAACGAAGAATGGCAATCAATTTTTACGTTTTTATGGGTAAATATTTATTGATAATACTAGTTATAATATAAAATTTCTATTTCTATTTTTTAAACGATTCTTATGTATTTTTAGTTGCTGAAAAAAAATATGTTTAAAAAAGTTCCATCACTCACAGATTTTAGGGAATAAAATTTTTATTTTTGAAAAATCTAGAAATTTCAACAATTTGCAATTTTTTACTTTATTTTACAAAGTAAAATACTTATTACTATTCAAATTAAAAAATAGAAAAATTATATGAATATTAATATAATTTTTTGACAATATATATTTTCTATTAAATTTTATTATATTTTAATATATCACTTAAAATTGTTCATAAAGGGAATATTTTATCATCATGTTTATTTATTATTACATAAATATGATTATTATCACATAAGAAATTCGCGAAACGAAGTTTCTAGAAATTAAAGGATGATGGAATTATTTAAAAACATATTTTTTTTAATATAAAGAGTCTTATCAAAGTTCCATAAAACTTTTAATAAAAAGTACTTATTTTTTGTTGTAAAACAAAAAAATTACTAAAATTTTTTAAATTACGCTACAGTATAATTTAAAAAATTTTAGTAATTTTTTTTGTTTAATTCCTTTACAGAAGAGATACACTTTATACATTCACAAAATAAAATTCATCTGTTATAATTTCCAATTTTGTCAGTTTTATTATTATATTTGTACAACATTGATGAATCATTGTTTATACAAAATATTATATTTCAAATAATTCAAATTTACATATCAATTTTTTTTACGCAATTTCATAATAATAATAGGTACATATTATATTTTTCAGAGGACTAGTGTATGCAATATTGCTTCCGATAATCCAAGTCAGTTTATTTATTGTCGCAATTGGTAAAGATCCAAAAGGATTGAAAATTGGGGTTGTCAATGATGAAGCTGGCAACTGCGATTACGGCAACAATTTTGGTAATGTTTGGAATGACGAAATTATCTGCCACTTTAGTAACCTGAGTTGTAGGTTCTTGCATTTTAATGACTCCATCGCAACACAGGTACAATGACAAAGACCAATAACGATCAGTACCTATTGTATATAGTGTGCTTTTTCCGTCAATTTATTAAATAAGTAAATCAAAATAAATAATAAGTTCTTTCAAAACGTTTCAATATAAATTAAAAGAATGGAATAACAACAATTAAATAGTTGATGTATCTCACAAAAATTCTTACTAATATACCGTTTCAGGAATATTATGACGATATTCACGAGGCGACTTATGCCGTACAAAATGGAAAACTTAATGGTTTAATGTATTTTAGTCAAAACTTTTCCGAAGCTCTTCAGATACGAATGGAAGATGCCATTTCGGCGAAGGATTCCGATCTTCTTGCCAGTCAAATTCAAGTTTTTCTAGATATGGGTGGTATGTAATTTATGTATTATACAGTTTTCTATAATAAATTAAAAATTTAATTAGTATATCATATATCTAAATATATATTCATATATCTAAAATCTCAAATAAAAAATATTATTTAAAAAATTATATAAAAAGGTCAAAAGAATATTATAGTAAATCACGAATATTTTATCAAAAACGAACGCAAATTAATTAACTTATTAGTGAAATTATAAATACATAAATTCACAATAGCTTTGTTATAGATATGCTAATTGGACTTCACATACGAAACAAGTTATTCTATCATTTCTTAGAAATTTATGAGGAAGTTATGAAAGATTGCAAATATTCGCCAAAATTGGCCAATCCGCCAATTCGAGTAAGAATATTTTATAATTTTATTATATTTAATTTCTCTCTTTTCTCTTTCTCTATTGTGTAGAACCAAAATGAATAAAATTACATTATTTTCAGTTTGAAAAACCCGTTTATGGTAGGACAGATCTCAATTATGCAGATTTCTTAGCACCATCATTCATGTTAATGTAAGCAAAAATCAATTCAACATAATAAACGAAATCAGTTGCTGTTACTAAACTATTTATCTTTACAGACTTATCTTCAGTTTAGCCAATACAGTCTCTATCTCCGTGATAATTACAGATCGATTAGAGGGTATTTGGAATCGAAGTATAGTCCAAGGTATTTTATTTAATTTAGTCACCAAAATTAGTTTTCGAACTTCTTTATCATTTCTTTTATTTATAATAATAATGTAAATTTGCGACAGGTGTCAGAACAGATGAAATCCTATTGTCTCATATTCTTATTCAGAGCATCATCATAATCATTCACACCGCTATGATAATGCTCTTATACTTTTCTATATGGGGATTGGAATGTAAAGGATCGATATTTGACGTAATAATCCTCACATTTCTTATGGGTTTTTGTGGATTGATGTACGGTAAGTACTCCATATTATGTAGATATATCAAAAGAATTACACCTTAGAAATTGCTGGAAATTAAATTGATTATTCGTGTTAAAATGCATTCTCAGGTTTCGTAATTTCTATTATGTGGAAAAATTACACGGTAGCGAATTACACCTCGATTGGAAGCTTTATCGCATTAATATTCACTAGTGGTAAGTTCTTATTTCTTTGTTTCACAAAATTTACTTTTTATTTCAATCTAGTTCTGTTAAATGATATCGTTATTAATGTGATTATTTCAGAAATTATAAGATTATTTTTAAAATTACATTAATAAGTATAATACACTTGTCAATATAATTATCGCAACATAAATTTATATCAAAATAATTTAAAGTAAGCATAATTCCATAAAAAATGATATTAAACTTTTATTTTTTTCATTCTCATAAAGTATTTTAAAAAGCTTTCGATAAAGTTTAAATTTATCTCTATGCTCATTATTTTTTCTAAAGTAAGACGGTGTTATAAAATACGTCTTTATAAAATTGCATAGTTTGATTGCACTTTGTGGGGTACAATAAATTTTTTTCGCAAATATCATAATAGTCGTAAAGTATAGACTTTTTATAAATTAAAAAAAAAATAAAACTTTGAGTTTTTGTTTCGGAGACACGGTGCAGCAGCGTATTAAAATTACTTAGGGTAACTCCGGCAAATACGCCGCGCTGGAATTTACGCTGCAGAAGTAAGAAAAAATAGAAGGAATGGGGGTAATTTTCTCGCAACTATTCTGTTATATGCTTTTATGTTATATTAGTATTGTGTTATGATTTCAGCTTCTTATTGTTAATATTAATGAAATTATTGTAAGTTGAATTGATTTGTCACTATAATAAGTAGCGCCATTATAAATTATAATCTATAAAATGATTGCTGTAGGGCGTATAAAAAACTTAGTAGTTATATATACGTGTAGAGGAATAGTAAAGCATGTTGTATAGCAAAATACAAGTGCTTTGTTTTCTTTGTTTAGTCTGTTTATGTATCCCATCTGATATACAGCATTTTTAGCATTTATGCCGAAAGCATACAAAGTACGCAGATTGAATTCAGTGCACTAAATGCAATTACACTAAACGCATTACATGAAATATGTATCTCATGTCATAACACTTGTAATATATGTAGGAAGATTTTAATTATTATCTATTACTTCATATACATATTTATCATTCTTATTCCTTTAAAACTTTATAAAAGCATTTTATAAGTTATGTCATTTTACGTCTTATTTATATGCATTGTTTGTAAATTTTTTATGAGCTATACATATATCCCTATGAATAACCGTATATCCCACCCTTATGAGATATACGACAAAAATGCAAGTTTCAAAAAGTTCATTTTTAATAAATAAGCATTTCGGATTTCTAATATTTTTTTCATAATGATGTAACGATGTACCTCCGAGAACAGCATCGTTCCTGTTAATTTAAAATATAATGTGCCCAGATACCAACTGAAGTGACGCGAAGGCGATCGAATATCGCCGATCTTTCATAAAATGTTTCGTATAGACACGCACGTGGGGATACCGATTGACGAGAATCCACAAATCGAACTATAGCGAGCCGAACTATAACGAGATCGCGACGTTGGTAAAATTTGCCGAGTATAAAAGACAACTCATTTTATCAGGATGACTTTTTACCTGGTATCCTGCTTACGATCCAGATCATTTATAATATTGTATTCCTGCCTCGTTCTCATATAATTTCTTGCTATATGTTAATGCAAGCATTAATTGTGGTTTGAGAAGTTTTCCACTATATTTGGTGTAGTACTGCTTCTAGTTCATTGGCGATCCTTCTAAACTTTGTAGTCTTCTTTCCATTATATCTCACGCATGTCATGATGGAATTTAAACTTCAGTAAAAACAATAATTAGATAATTAGATAAATTAGATAAAATTAGAATAAACTGTAATTAGAAGTATGTACTAACAGCACTTGTGGTACAGTGCTTACTTCAGTTTGGTTTAAATTCGTTCATGTGTGTGAGATGATGGGAAGAACGCTATAAAATTTGAAAAAACTACCAATAAATCTTCGGGAACTAGCATTACATCACATATGTTAAAGAATATGTTTCTCAAGCTACAATTAAAACTTATATTAATATACATACATAAGCATTTGCATGAAATTATTCAAAGACGAGACAGTAATATAAGATTTTGAAGGGCAAATGTATCCATGCGCATATATGATACGCAAAATTCGAACAGCAACTTCTTTTTGATGCGCATTGGTTAATGCTGATGTTGGAGAAAATTGAACAAAACTGCATAGTAAAACGCTGATAACAAAAAAAAATCATACAAAGTTTTATTTTTCTTAATTTACAAGAAAAAGTACAATACATACTTTACAAAGATTATATCATGACATTTGTAAAAAAAAGTTCATTTTACTCCACAAGATGTATTAGACTTATGTAATTTTTTAAAGACGTGACACCTTTTTCCTTTAGGAAAAATGATAGGCGGAAATAAGAATAAATTCAAAAGTTATGAAAAATTTTTTAAAGTACAGCCTCTACCATTATGAGAATGAAAAAAAAACTTTTAAATACGTCAATTTCTTATGAAGTTATGCTTACTTGAAATTAAGCAAAATTTTAGTATAAATTTACGTTACGATAATTTTGTTAACAAATGTCGCAAATAATATAAAAAATTTTAGTAAACGTTTGGTTAAAATTAATAACATTTAACGAAAGATTATCATTTACTGTAGTTGAATTTTTTTAAATATATTAATTCACAAAATCATAGGATGTATATGGCCAATAGAAGGAATGCCAAAAGCGCTTCGATGGATCAGCTATATATTACCAACTACTTTGCCCTCTATATCTATGAGAGGAATAATCTACAAAGGTTATTCTGTATTTGAAGAGCAAGTTTATATTGGTTTCATAATAGTTGTGGGATGGATATTGTTTTATTTTATCGTAACTATACTTAGTTTAAGACGGAAGACCTTGTAATATTATTTAAAATGTCTAAAGAAAATTCTTTAAAAGGAAAACAAAAGCAGTCTGACATAGACTGCAAAGTTTAAATAGATGTATACGTAGAATATTTCATCTAATTTGATCTAATATATACAGAATGTTCCTCAATTTTTGTCAAACTGCTTTTACATAGATAGAACGGAATAAACTGAATCGAAAAATCCTGTATCATTTTACAATGATTAACAAGATATTAATTACTCGTCGAATATTGATTTTCAATATTTTTTTACTCAAGTATTATTAACTTTACAGAAAAACAGCAAGTTACAAAAATTATTTTTTTTCCATAAAGTTCTGAGAATTTTTTCAGAATTTTTTAATATCGCATTTTCTCATGTTGGTAAAAAAAAGTTTCCAATAAAGTATTTAAGTAAAAAATTATTGAAGATCAATTTTCGACAATTTTTAATAATTAATATCTTGTAACTATTGCGAAAATTGCAAAATAATAGAAGACTTTTCGACTCAATTTAGTTCGCCAGATAGAACGCACCTGTTTGGGATATACAGCATTTTTAGTGGACGGGATTTATGCTCAAAGTGCGCAGATTGAGCGCACTAAATGCAATAAATTATATGAACTATATACCTCTTATAATAACCTTTGTTATATACGTAGGAAGATGGTAATTATCATTTATTAATTAATATAGGGGAAACCGGGGCACTATGGATCACGGAATACCATAAGTCATCGATTGTTTAACATAATCTAGAATGTTTAAATTAATATGACTGGTACAATATGACTGTTACTTCGTTGCTCATACTGTTTATTTAGGTGGCAGTAATTAAATTCTATTGTATCGAAAAGCATCGACTATTAATTGTTTTCATGATTTAATAGTAACTTTTTAACCGCATAAAAATATTTTAATATTGTTTTTGTAATAGAACATTTATTAAGATAAGGTGCAAGTTTCTGTGTATCTTTTCTCAACTTATTACATTACAAGTAATAATCTAACATTTATTTTTTATAGTTTTCTATTAAATGTATAATTAAATGTATAGTTGGGGTACCATAGAGCATATATTAAAATGAATATTTATAATAAAACAGGATAATATAGAAAATGTATGTATATAAACAATACTCTAAATGGGCAGTTTATATTTCTAAGTAATTAATTTTATTTTATCGTAATAAATTTGTTTTATCTTATATTAATGATTATTTGGCATAAAGATATCTTATTTGTTTTCTTATAACTTTCTATTTTATTATTTAATAATTATTAGTTGTAATTATATTTTATTGTATTAGTAACTGCTAAGAATGTGTAAATTAATTGAAAATACTTTTCAACTTTTCGTCACCGTTATTTCTGGCATAATTCTACTATTTTGTGTATGACTTATCCCGGATATGGGGCACCATGAGTAATTTCTTAAAAAATATGTTTTTTTTTAAACTAATAAATACTTACTAAATATACTTATTAAATTTTAAAATATGCATTATACTTTAATTATTAAAAACAAATGAAATAAGACAAATGAAATAATAAAACAAATTAAATACACAAATTTTTATATTTAGATGCACTTTTAAGAGTTTGAATTTTTGTGACTCATGGTGCATCGATATCCATTTATCATTCTTATTTCTTAATAAAATTTTGTAAACATATTTTATAAGTTATTGTGTTATTTTATGTCTTATTTATAAACATTATTTGTAAATTTTTCATGAGCTGTACATACTCCCCTCTGCCTATGAGTAGTTGCATATCCCACTATAAGATATATGGCAAAAATGCAAAAGTTCTTTTTTTAATACGAAATATAAATATTTCGGATTTTTAATATTTTTTTCATAATAGTAGACTAAACTAGCAGTTTGCTACACCTTTTGGAGTTTGAGTTACAAATGTCAGTGTATAACTGGATAGAGCGAGAGGCGTTGAAGATTCCAGATGCGCATATCTTTTTGCGACACTTTTTGCTTCACCTTCCGCCTTCTCCTTGTGTTTCAACTATTAATGAAAAGTTTTCCTTGATTTCCTGGTTGTATCTTTTTATTGTGCGTTAGGAATTATAATAAGAGACATGATTTCAATAACGTGTTTACAAATATTTAAACAAATTTATTATAATACTTCCCGGTAACAAATTTTTATGCATGAATATATCAACATGTCTAAACACGTATAAATATTCATGTATAAATATGTATAATTATTAATTATTCATTCTAAAATAATTGCCAAACATTTCATGGGCAGATAAAGCGAACTAAACTAAGTCATTTACTATTTTGCAATTTTCGCAATAGTTAACAAGATATTAATTACTCAAAATTGTCGAAAATTGGTCTTCAATAATCTTTTACTGAAATAATATCAACTTTATAGAAAAACTGTAAGAGAAAAAAATTGTTTCTTTTCTCTTTATAAAACTCTATTTTTCAGAATTTTTCAATACCGTATTTTTATCGACCGAGATTGCTGAAAAAGCATTTTCGACCGCTTGAAACATGCGACTAGTGTGAGAAGGAGCTCACTGTCTCGTTCACTCTCGGCGCGCCGAAGGTGAACACACATATGTACATGGGCTCGTGCTTGAATGTATGACTATCGGTTTCGCCAGACCGCCGTCTGATTCTGTGTCGCTACTGTCAACGCAGAGTTCTTGGCTGAGTAGTAGCTTTGATTTCTACAGTTTGTGTAATATATCTTAGCATAAACACTCCTAGTAAACAAAAAATATTATGGAACATTTCAACAATATTGTAGCAATGTTACAACGTTGCTGCAACGTTGGAATGTTGGAATGTTCTAAAATGTTTCTTACTTACCGGGTCTTCATTTCAACTTGCACTGGCTTCAAAGACGGTGAAAAAAAAGTTGAACTCAGTGCAAGTTTTTTGCACCAGTTTTATCAATGGAACATTAAATACTGAAAAAATATGTGAATTGGTTTTCACAGTAGAACAATAAAGTTGCATTACCCACTAATGTTGCACTGGTTCTCTCAGTGGAAAGCGCTATTAATCTTTTAGTATTATTAAAGATCTTTGCTGTAAAAGATGCTATTAAAAAATGTTGATTTTCACAGCACGAATTACAAGTAATCCCAAAATTAAATAAACTTACTAAAAATCTTTGATTTTTGCAAAAAATGCTATTGGAAACGAAGGCTAACTCGGTTTCAAGAATTCTTAGAAATTGTCAGTTTTTCTGGAGCTATCTCGCGAATATAACTGAAACTTTGCAGTGACTGCTAGACTATATATAGAGTGGATCCATGTATTCGCCCAGTTTTTTAAGGCTAAAATGAAACAAGTTTTTTTCAAAGGATAAATTTTAATCAATGATATATTTTTCGTTTTTGTTGATTTTGCCTTTCCAACAATTTTATTATTTCGCTCTCGTAGAAGGTCTGCGACTTAGAGGCGAAAAACCGGTCGAAGTACGTTTTTTTTTTAGCTGTCTGATCAGCGGATTTCCCGTTGAAGGAGTTTTGCAGGGACCGGATCAGGTGGTAGTCGGATTAAGGTTTC
>JAANIC010005341.1:8648-29982 GCA_017607545.1 Acromyrmex charruanus | reverse complement strand
CAGTGTAATTAAAATAATTATCTTCATTTATATTCATATAATATAAATAATATAGTATGTTTCTTGTTTAGGAAGACATTATTTCAACGAAATTGAATTAACTAATATATTTATTTTATTATTCTTTTTCCTCTCAAAAGAAAAAACTTTGACCAGGGCACGTTTATTGATATGGGCCTGAGTAGGTCGATAATTCAGATCATTTCTATGGTTCAGCGACGCACTTTTCGTGACAGCGCCGCTGTCGCAATATCGCGGAACTAAAATACTGCTTAGTTTCATGGCTGCATGTCAATTTCACTCGTAATATACAAACGAAATTTTCATATACGCCTTTCTCTTAAACTAAAACTCCTACTGCATTTCTAAAAGCATAGGATTGTTCGTTTAGGTTTTGCGCAATTCGCCAGCTACTTTTTATGAACGTGCAAGATCTGAAACTCTTATATGCAACACATATTGTGATGTGTTGACTACAGAAGCCGATAACAAAACTGTAAGTCTTTAATTTTCTTTCGTTTTTCGTATTCAAATGTAGCTGGCGATCTAAGTTGTTGTCGATACTTTAATTGTGGAGAAGGATTTTTCAATCCATAAGCACAGTTACGAGAAAGGTGTTTTTAATATTTAATGATAAAACAGGACACTCCAGCATCCCCGCGATCGCTGAAAAACTCTTGGTCACGATATACAGCAACGTAAAGATTGCGAAATTCAAAATAGGTGATTTGGTACGTGTGAGCAAATATAAAACCGTCTTCGAAAAGGGTTATACATCAAAACTACGTTCCAAAACTTCCTCTCAAAAGGAAGATTTTACTCTATATGCTATAGTATTGTTACGTCCAAACCCTTGAAATTTGGTCAAGGAGACAATAAGGGAGAATGGAGAGGGTATGGAAGGACGGTTAGACTCAATCTCACAGGTATACGCACGGAGGCGAACACCTGTGAGTCGTACGCACCTTTTAAGTCCCGGAATGTGGGTCAACGTCCGAAGGGACGCTATAACACCTGTTCCGCTGGACAGTGCGAACGTCGGTCCTATCTTTCGGTCAAGGAACTTAATCCCTTTGACTCGGGACTGGACCTCGTGCGATCTCGGGTATTCGAGGAAAGTGAATACGAGGGGTGATGTCAATAAAAAAAAACGGGGAAGTACCTTAGATTACATTTATTAATAAAATGAAAAATAATAATTAACAAAGGGTTTTGTACATTATAAACTTTCTTTTACATAAAAAAAATATATACTATCTATAGCTTGTGGATGAATGTGTGTGTGTGTATACAATGAATGTGTTTTTCCATGGGAAACGCGGGGTGGACGGTAAATAATTATGACTTACTTATAAGTTGTCTCCAAGATATTGGGTAGGCGAGTGGGCCAAGGAGGTCCGTCGTCAGCGAAGAGTGTCTTCAGTTGCGATTTTTTTAAGAATTCACACTCGGATCGAACGCGGGTTAATTTTTCGGACTGTTCACTGATGTGTACTTAATGGTTTTTTAAATTCTGTCCTGACTCGGACTGGATGGTTTTAAATCCCGTACTGACGCGGACTAGATGAGTTTGACTCCCGTACTGACACTCTGTGCTTTCGCGGGACCTCTATTTATACCCCGAAAAAAGAGTGTTGAGCTCTTTGTTTAGGATCCTAATGTTAGTTGCAATGTCACGCGAGATTTATGATTTTTATAAAGTTTTATCGTGAGTGCTCTAAAGTACATAGAGTAGTTTTGGGAAAAAGAGAAAGTGATTTATGGTTTTTAAAAAAAAAGCCAAGATTGCTTCGAGACGGATGACGAATTCTATTATTCTTGCGGAAAATATGACTAGATAAGCAGATGGTTACCATGCTATTATTGTCAGTGCGAATTTGGTTTCAGATAACGCTCCTGTTGAAAGTTATTCTATGCGTTTATGATTTTTCTTAAGTGCGGTATGGCGCTTGTTTTAAGATAAAGTTGTTAGTCAGTCTCGGATGATAAAGCTTAGAATTTTACTATTGCGTGATGTCTTTGCAATCTTGTTTCTTTTTGGGCCTACATTAAGCTTATCATTTTTTCTGGGTTGATTGACGTTTACGAGTTTTCGCGGCCCCTGTCCGGTCCCTCTTTCAATTCTATCAGTCCGTTATCAGAAGGCGTTGCTCGGGTCTCGTAGACGCCCACCATAATCGCGGCGAAGAGAAAAAAGATATCGTGGCGTCTGTAGGACGTAACAGTATACTTTACGTGTATTATATATTTCGAGTAAAATCCTTCCTCGGAAAGGATGTTTTGGAACATAGCAAATTTTAACTACCGAGGTGTTTAAAATTGCTAAAGTGCAGCATACTGATCCTGTAACTTATCTACTGGACGACTATCGCGGAAAATCTATCTCTGGAGCGTTCTATGAACATCACAGTTCCATCGCGCGGCTTATCCGGATGTGTATCTCGTGGAGAAAGTATTGCGCAAGAGAGGTGATGAGGTTTATGTAAAATGGTTGAGATTCGATGCATTGCACAATTCTTGAATACACAAGCATAATAATTTAATTCATACAAACTCTGTATTTTTATAAAAATGTATGTGCGAATTCCCACACGATGAATATTTATTACATGAAGATCGTGACGCATGCATTGTTGCAACTTGCGATAATATATAACGTAACACTTTTTGTCATACATAGTCGCTAAAAGTTTATCCTTGCCAGGTGATTTATCACGCGTTAAACAGAATGGCAAGTCAACGTGTTTATCGGTGTGTAGATGCTCCGGATATTCTAAGTCGACCTTAAGAACGTAACTTGTGGGCGAATCCTGAGCAATCGCTAACCTCGAAGTCCGAGACTTCGAAATTTGGCGTATGGCAACAGTTCACATCACTCATCCGTATAGACAATTAACATCAAAATACATCAAGTACGTAGAAGGTTTCGACAGGTTGTACGACAGCATATATTTGTTCTTGGCTCGCGCGTACCTGCTGGAACTTTGATTTGTAAGATCGCCGCGTATACCGCGTTCGATAAACATCATCATATCGATATCAGTGAGCAGTTCAAAATTTACGTGTATATGTCTCAGCATAGCGTAAAACCTGATAAAGTATAATAATGCGCAGGGTCGAGACCGTAACTTTCAATCGCGAAAATTTTAAATATGTCGGCTAACAGCAACATGTTCGTTTTTAAATATAGATCGCTGTATTCACGCAAGGTTTGAATAGAGAATTGTTGCCAAATGTTCACGGCATGCGCGTAATCGCTTTCGGATACAATATCACTGGTCAAGGAACTGTAGCATGATTCGCGCGATGGTAAACACGTATCCTATAGCTTGTCAGCGCAATCAATGTATTCGTATGGAAAAATCTCTTTTCATATCAGTAACTCGAAGTCTTCCTCGGACAAATTTCGAAATTCGCATTGTAAAATTCGAAATTCATTTTTATTAAGAAAGGATGCTAATTTGTCGAAACTGGTACTTAAAAATTTATAAGAATCAATGAACCGTAATTTTTTTTATGTTATTTCGCGAATTGAATTTGATCTTTCAGCGGTATCTTTAACATTTTTTGTAAATGATATTTTTCCTTTGTTATTGGTAGTAATTCTATACTGCCTTCATATGCTGTAACTATTTCTTTGATAATAAAATGTGAATCATAACTTGATAAATTGTGGAAAACTAAGGGAATAAAATATGAGTTTTTATAATTTAAATCGCAATGTTTGAATGCGCGGGACCCTTGTAACGACCGGTTAAATGGCGCAATGATCACTTATTCAATTATCGTCTAGCAAAAGGCATTTCACACACGTGACAATGCATCGTGCTGCGCAATGTCTCCCACTATTCGTTCGACAAAGTTTCCATGGGGACATTAGCTGCTAAAATTTTTTTACGCAATATGCTAACTTCTCAGTTTTTCGACTATAAAATGCAATCCGGATCGTGACAAAATCGATATTTTGATAATGAATCGTCGTACGAACAACGCACATAGTATCCTATGCTAAATACTTGATGATGATGTTGATACATACGCGTAGATGCTTCCTGATCGCTATCGATTTTCTCGAGGATGCATTCTAGATCAGCGTAAACGACAAATGGAATTCGTTTCTTTCTATTATAGTTGTTAAAGCTCAGCCACTTATCGTCGTCGCTCGGTAGTCGGATAGCGCAATCGTTTATCCGTCGGCAATCTATCATGTGTAACTGTATTTCTTGTTGAAATAAAAATAATGTAAATAGCTGCATAAAAATAAATAATGTTAATTTTTTTTTAAAGAAGAATTCGCTTTTATTAATCATATACTTACCGATCGCAAATATACTTTTGACCGTGAAGTTTATTCAATTACGAGCTCATGAGCTGAGATTCTTGATCCATGCGAAATGGTTCACATTATCGCGGATTTTGCAAATACAGTCAATTAACATGTTTCTCTTTTTTGTCATCAGCGAATCGTATCAGGAGAATGTTTAGCATTTTCTGTCCCTCGATACCGTATACGTTAATGGACACGTCGTCGAGACGTCCGAATTTCGTTACGTCTTTTAATGTTAAAGGAAATTCTATATTTTGGAAATTCAGCATCATCATATAGTGTAGGTAGAAAGATTCGCAATCCGCGTTTCTTTCGGCTGAGTACAGAGCGGCGACCACCAACCACACGAAGCATGCATTGTCCATCGATCGCACGTTAATCACCGCTCTCTTTGTCGTTATCTCTCGCGGCACTTCAAAGTGACATCCTACGCGAATTGGATTACACTTACTGGTGTTTATTGTAAGATTCATGATTCGCGACAACGTCCATCCACACGTTCTTGAAACTTCTCGAGAGATGCCGACGTAGGTTCGATGACATACCGCTCATACCACTCCCGCAAGTTTGAAAGAGTTCATAGTTTTTAGTATTAATACTTTTATTGACACATTTATAATCCGTCGCAAATTTAAATATGATGTTCACTTTTATATAGTTGTCTTTTTATTGTGTCTTGCACTCGCTCGAGCACTACACTGCTGATGTCTTCTAAAAATCGTCGCGGCTTGATATAATCCACATTAATTACCGCACTAGTTAAAATTCGATTTTCAATGCTGCATCGATCTCTCGCCAAACAAAAGATCTTTCCGCATTATCATTGTTATTGCTAATGCTCGCGTAATCATTATCAAAATGCAGAAATCTTCTTTCTAATTGAGTCTTTGTATCCTTGAGTCGTGCAATTGTAGCGATTAGAGATTGTTTATATCCAATAGAGAGCCGTGGACACTTGACATAATTGCATTCTTCTATCTACGCGAAACACTCCTTCAAGACAATTTGGTGGGATCGCTTCAACAGATCGCGCTCTGCTAAACTGAAATCTCGATCTACGTTTACAACGATTTACTAACAGTAAGATGAGTTCGCTCTCATAGATTTCAACGTACTATAATCTGGCACATTTCTAGACTGAATTTATTTTCGTCTATAACCCCCTCTTTTCAGAGTAGAGCATTGCGCTCATTTTCAAAGTATGCTTCAAAAAACTCTCATAAAAATGTATGAAACTACTTCTACTAACTTTGAAACATATTGCAAAAACATGTTCGAATGTCTCCTCCCAAAAAAGAATAACCGATCGAGGCTCTTTTATTAAGAGAGGGAGACATTACGTTTCAATATCATCGATTTCGATAGCAGCTAGATGTTGGCATTCAATCGATTAATTATAAAACTTTTTATTTAAAATGATTAATAAATGTTGTTTCTAGAAAAATTACATTACATCATATCTTGATCAAAAAACGATTGGAGCATAATCCGACGAATATCCTTTGTATCTTTTGTTTTATAACCTTTTGGTTTTTTGTACTGTTTTTGTTCATGGCAATATTCTCTTTTTGTGATGTTTTTTGTTGTCTGTACGTGATTGCAGTCCCAAAAATCTGTGATGATCTTACTTCCGAAGAATCCCCCGCGCCCCGCTCCTTGGAGTTCTGGAGTTAGAACTCCTCCTACTACACTATCAATAATAAAAATTAAAAATGAAATCAGACTTTGTATCCGCAATCTTGTATCTGCATGATCAAATAAATTACCAATGTGAAGAAACATAATATTTCATTTGGATTACAAAACATAAGAGTTAAGGACCTGAGATACGTTAATCTTGTATCTAAATAGGTGGGGAGAAGATAATGATATATTTAAAGCCGCCGCAGGTAAAGCCACACCAGTCATCGCGTAGTCTTGGAGAATGTTAGACATATTTCTTGACAGTCCATAGAGAAAGTATGTAATAATCGCAGTAAGTATTTTAAGCTTTTGAAAATTTATGACCATACCTGATATGCACAACACACACTTTGTTCATATTTTATATATTATAAAAAAGTGCGAT
Source organism: Acromyrmex charruanus (assembly GCA_017607545.1). Taxonomy (NCBI): domain Eukaryota; kingdom Metazoa; phylum Arthropoda; class Insecta; order Hymenoptera; family Formicidae; genus Acromyrmex; species Acromyrmex charruanus. The sequence goes on along the minus strand of JAANIC010005341.1, from coordinate 23,587 downwards.
TGTTAGAAAAATTTAAAATATGTTAATATAATATGGTATGTTAATACAACATGACATTTCGTTTTTTCCTTATGTTCTATCATCAGACATGTTCAGTGATTAATTGAGTCGATCGAAGAGATTGGATAAATATTTCCTTCATAAATTTTATAAATCGTAATTATCAAATTTCTCGAAGAAGAAAAAAATTTTTATTTATGAGCTTGATTAGAGGTATGTTGTATAAGATTTTAAACAAATTTAAAACTAAATTATAAATGTAACGTAAAAAGAAAAGTATATCTTCTTTTTTATTTCATATATTTTTGAAAATACAAAGGACAAAAAAGGACGAGTTAACATAATTAAATCGGTAAGTTATACATGATACTTTTATAGAATCTGTGTGTGTATATATATATAAAAATTAATTAGATCAAATTAAATACATAAATATTTTTTAATCAGAAAATATAATACTTATAATTAATTAATTGAATGAATTCGAAACTTCTATATTCAATATTGATATAATTTAATATTTATTCAGTAATTAATACATAATGAAGCTCTAAAGTATAAAATTACATAAACATTACTCGTGAATGACACTAATAAGGAGAGAATAATATCTATTATTTTAGTTTTCATTAAGAAATGTACTAATCGCATGCATTTCCATGCAACAATGTAGTAGGTTTGTTTGTTTCATGAACATCTATTTTACATTTCTTGTATAAAATAATACTCGTAGATTATATCAAATTTTAAAATGTCACACAATGAGCAAAAACATAAATGTAGTATGAGTAACCACACAACTTATACTCGTAAAAACCACGTGAAGTTAAATCAGTTTAATTCATTTTAATTAGATTTTAATTCTTAAGGAATCATGGCGTAAACTAAGGAAGCAACTTCAAATATTTTATAAACAATTAAATACGTTCAGTTTGTATATTTCTTTTACGTTTTCTATTGGACGTATTACTTATTTCCTACAATAAGTATATTATTATATTATATAATATTATCTCTGTATAACAATTTAAACGTGCTAATTATTCAAAAAATTATAGTTATAAATTAAATAACGCATTGTTGCACGATTATTAATCTACATAAAAAACCATATGTATTAATTTATATCATACTGATACTATCATATACATTGCAAAAAAGAGTAGATAATTAAATTTAGCAAAAGACAATGATTTTATGTCTTTTTTAAAATATAATTTGCATAAAAATTATTTAGATATGTAAATATGGAAGATAACTTGTTAAAAAAAATCGTATACTCACTTTTTTATATTTTTAGTTTGTCATAAATAAAATTAATCAAATAAATTAATTTACTTCATATTTTTAAATGTCAAATCTATTTAGAACCACACTAATTAATTAATGCGAGAATAAATTTATTAAGAATGTCGTTGCAAGTTATGAAATTTTTTTCAGAATCAAAACGCTATAATATTGCAGAAAAAATAGTTTGGTTATAGCTACCTAAAATAGGTTCATCAAATATTTTGGTTAATGTAACCAAACATAACTTTATCCTTAAAATTATCCTTAAAAATTTAGTATCACCAAACAGAAAACTCATAAATATAAAATTAAGTAAATATAAAATGTTAACCAAAACATTTAATTAATCTTATTTTAGATAGCTATTATCAAATTTGGTAGCTATTGCCAAACTGCGTTTTTCACATTTTTTTCTGTGTGTATTTCACGATCACGACCGGTATTCATCCGTTTTTATTTCAAAAATAAGTTTTGTCTCATAGCAAATTCGATTGAAATAGTGAGCATTGGTGTATATATTGTATATCAAAATCGTTGTATACTCATTTTAATTTGTATAAGAAATAAAACATATTTCAAATTAGAAAATACAGATTTTATTTAACACAATAAAATGTAGATTTCATGATTTAACACGTTTCTATATATTAAATGCACATCTTTACATCAATTTGTGTACGGCGACTTGAATATGCATCAGTGCGAGGGAGTAACCATTTAATCATTAGTGAACTCAGAAATCATATTAACTGAAATATCACACAGCGCTCGGTTATTACGGAACATTGATTAAAATATTCATGAATTTGATTGGAACAATATACGCATCTTAGATGAGGAAAAAATATTGAACAAGAGACTCATCTCAGAAATTATTTTTATCAAACAACAAACTAATGGTTTAAATTTACAAAATGATACGAAATTGTTGGATAAAGCTTATGATAACATAATTATGTTTAAATGACACACTCAATATATTCTACATATTTATGTATTTTGCAATATACAATATTCAAATTTGTTACATCATTTACTTCAATTACATTTAACGAATGATTTCTTAAATTAAAATGAATATTTCGGTACATCGTATGACTTTCGGCCTCTCTACTGTCCGCAATTTTCAATTAATTTCGAAGCAATATGCAGCTAAAGGTAGGTATTTTCATACTCTACAAGTTTCATATTAGTCATTTTTCGATTGCATGTGTCAGAAAAAAGACAGAAGCGGAAAACGTGCCGAACTCGGCCCGATGCGCGCCTCCACCGTTGCTGCCATTTCGTGCCGCGGCGGAACCGGCGGACGGGGAGCCTGCCTTCTATGGTCAATTTTTGACTAATCGAATCGAGTCACGGCTCATTTTCTTCGTCTTTTAAAGCTCTACAACTTTGTCTTAGGTCAAAAAATTGTATCTCTTCACCGAAACGAGATTATTGCGACAAACCATAAAAATTGCATTTTTCTCCCCCTTCAAACTGCATAAACTCGAAAAATATTGATTTTAGGTGGGGAGTCATCTTAGCAAAATTATAGAGCTTGAAAAAAGCTACAAAACGCGCGGTTACTCGTTTAATTTGGTCCAAAATTCGCAGAGTTATAGCGAAAAAACCATTTTTTTCCTTCCCCCCTCCCCCCTTAAAAAAGCTCAAGGTCTCATGATACGACAACTCGAAAATAAGCTTTTCTAGACACCCCCTACACAAAGAAAAAAAAATTTTGCGTTACGCTTCACTTTCCGAGATAACCCCTTTTTTATGTCTAATTTTACTGTACTAGTAATGAATATTCAAAATTGAGAGCGGACACAAAAAAATCTTTGTTTACACACAACGCATATTTGTCATACATTAAGTGTCATTGATGCCTTCCTGTTTGAAATTAGTTTCCTCCGATTGTACACTTTATATCTGAATATTCATTCATCATGACTATCAGATTCGCCAATGTTACTTCGAAACTGCATGTAACACATATATAGTGTCAAAAAGAAAGTATTACTAGTATAATTTACATAATATTATGATACTAATAATATGTATTAAAATATAATATCAAATTTAATTTCACAAATTAGATCTTGTCTCAATTTATATAGTTTCCGTAAAATTTTTCCGACAGAGAGTAACTATTATTTAACCGATAAATAAGATTTATTGTCGATCAATTTCAATTGGATTTAGTTTTCTTTATTGAAATCAAGGATCGGTCGTATTTAGAATTATTCAAAATATGTATTTTAAATAAAATAAATTAAATGAGTTATTTAATATTTATTAATTCAAATAATTTCTTATGATCTATCTCACCAATTTGTAAAATTAAATTTGATATTACATTTTAATACATATTAACAGTATCATGATATTATTATTATGTAAATTATACTAGTAATATTTTTTTTTTACATTATATGCGTTACATGCAGTTTCGAAGTAACATTGGCGAACTTGATAGTCATGATGAATGAATATTCAGATATGAAGTGTATGATAAGAGGAAAATTTCAAATGAGAAGGCATCAATGATGCCTAATGTACAAGTAAGCAAAATAATTTTTTTGTGTTTCTTAACTATTTTTATAAGTAAAATACATATATATAATGAAAAAATTTTTATTTAGTATTATCTTAGAATAAAAATGGCAAATTACTTTGCAAAAGAGAGATGTTACAATTTCTTCATTCTGTTATAATGTTATTCCGTATGTATTTTTTTATTTACGAAAGCGTACCCACATAGCACGAGGAGCTCATAAAATTTTTGTAAGCTTTAAAAATAATTCCTCGGAAATTCCTATGTCTGCTCATGAGAATTTCCTGAGAGCTTTACTTTGATTCGCAGGCAGCTTTTTTTAAGTTCCCTGAGAGCTTAGCAAAATGAAGTTCCTAGTTGAGAGCTTATTTAATCGAATTTTGTAAGCTCCTTGAAAGCTCAACAATATGAACTCCCTGCGAGTTCGTTTTGTCGAATTTCATAACCTCCCCAAGAACTCAGCAAAGTAAACTCCTTGGGAAGACTTAAGTGAAACTTTGTGCTGTATAGGTATAAGATTATAGATTTTGAATAAAAAATAAATTTTTTAAAGTTAATTTTTCATAGGAACGCTTATTTTTATAAGTAAATTTTAAAAAATTTAAACTTTATTTTTCATTTTTAATAATTAGATTTTTAAAAATTATAAATTTTTAAACATATTACTATCATACTCGCATTACGATTTATATATATTTTGGCAAAAATAAAATATTTAAACAATAGATTTGTAAAATTATGTATAAATCTTTTATTCATAATAGTTGAGGAAGCTACATGAATTTTTAAATATTTTTTGAACCATTTAATCTATTAAAAACTCCGGATATTAACGACCCCCGTACACTAATGAGTATTACAAAAATATATACATGGCGAAGATGGTCTTAAATAAGAATTATATAAATAAAAGTTATTTATCATCTTACGTACGATGATCGCAGGAAAAGAATAAAAATTATAAAGGCTCAGCAGGCACTTTTTACATTTAAAACTTAAATATTAAATATATTTGAAAATACGCCATAATATTATATGAGATGAGATTTGTTTTGAAATTCAAATTAATAACGCACATAATTGTAAAATAATTGTGAGAACATAATTTAAAACATAATTGTGAGAAAAAATGGAACGGATGAAAAAAATTTTAAATTCTAACAACAATAAAAATAAACAATATGTTCAAGGTTAATAAGAGAACTCCAAAGAGAGCCGAAACATTCATAATAAAGAAAATTAAACATTATGAAAAATGATTAATGGTATTATAATTTAATCACTGGTACCTTCATCAACCTTAACTCTTATTAGTCTTGAACGGATTGTTTGTTTTTATTTTTAAGTTTGTGAGTCTGTTAAAATTTTATATTTCGAACAACGATATTTGAAAAGTTTCATGATTAGTATTATGGCAGCTATATAGTCTTATTATCTAGGACTTTTTAGTATCTTATTATCGTGAGTGGTTCTTCAGTAAAGTCGAAAATTTGAGATGGTGCCTCACCAGAGCCCATCCAAATTACGAATATTTCATTTCACTTTATTTATTCGTGCAATCAATAAAATTTACAATTGAGGAATTAGTGATTACAGAAATTGAGTGAGTGATGTATGAAATGCACAAAATGATAAGGCTCCAGCAAAATCCGCTGCTCTAATGCCTATCAGAAAAGAAAGCAATGAATTACAGCAAATTTTAATAGCGAGTGAAAACTGAGATAAAGAATAAAATTAACGATAAATTGTACGCAGAGAAATATTTCTATAATTTGAATAAAATATTAAAACTACGTGTAATATCTTAATAAAAAGGTACAGAACATTCGATAGTAAATCAAGAGCTGCGTCTTCATCAAAACAAAAAAATGAGATTATGTTTATTTGTCGAGGTTAATAACTTGCATTTATATGCAAGTTTATGCACTTATCTTTCCAGAATGGCAATTGACTTACTTTTTTGTGACCATTAAAATCATAATTTTTTTAACTATTATCCTATAAGAGCAAAATATTTTTAAAATGTTATATAGATATTATTAAAAAAATTAAAATAAGTTATTATATTTCAAGAATANACACTTATATAATACTTATTATATCTTAATATTCCTGAAATATTATTAAAATATTTATAAATATTAATTATTCTTAATTTAGTGCAATTTGAATTCACAATCCAGTAACGAAAAGTTCTTATCAGTTTATGCTGCATCTTGTAAAGTCTAAAAAAAGTTTTGGTGTGATTTTAAGACCAGTTCTACAATTTGCGCGCCAAAATTATTTTATTATAACCTCGTTTTTGAGAAAAGTCTATGATAAGATTTTTTGTGCAGTTAGTCTAAGAAATGTCTGCGAGCCTTATCTGTCACTAAATTTTATACATAAAAGGTTACATTTTCAACATTTTCTTTCCCTCTTATTTCTTCGTTAACCTACCGTAGAATTTTGCACACGTCGATTTCGGTACTTCAACTTCATTATACAAAAAAATTAGATGCTTTATGGTAACTCGTTTTACTTTATCAAAGGACTATCTTAAAGAAGAGAATATCATATCGCAAAAACCGTAATAATAAAAATCGTATAAAATGCAAAAGTAAAAACTTCTTAAAAAATAGAATATCGAGTAAAACAAGACAAAGACATAATAAAAATATACTAAGACACATATAATTTGAAGTGATACAATTTCAAGAGATGAGTGAAATATTGAAACTCAAAAATGTAAATAATAGATTAATGAAATTACCGATTAAATGGTTATGCGAAGAAAAAATTATGAACTTGCAAAGTAACATTAATATCTTTTAATAACAAACTAATTATATAAAACAAACTTTAATGTTGTATCTTAATTGAGTTATCAGAAATAAGTACATAAATTGCAATTAAATTTATATTAACTGTCAATGTTAAAAATTGTTATCATAAAGTACACACATACATACTACACACATACATACTATCAAAATGAAATATTCTGAAAATTGTCTTCCTGTTAAAATTAATAAAATGTTAATAATTTCATATCTTTTATTTTTTTGTAATAACATTTTAAAATAGTTCCAAAAGATTTAAAAAGGCTATTACAAAAAAATAAGATATGTGAAATTATCGATATTTTATTGATTTTAACAGGAAAGACAAGTTTTAGAATTTTAAATCATCTGAGAAAAAAATGTTACAGTTCGCTGATCGAACACTCATCATCATTTTGCAAAATGGTGCAACAAGAAGCGGTGATCGTAAGAAACGCCATAAAGCATTATGGGAAAGAACAGTTGGTGCTTAACGGTCTGAATATGACCGTTTCAAGAGGTTCCATGTAAGTAACCGTTTTTTATATGTCAATACAAAAAAATGAATTCTCTTTTTATTCATTTTCGAGAGTTGTAAACAAATAATAATTCAAATTTTTTTGAAAGAAATAATTAAAAAGATGCCGTAGAAAACGATGCAATGAAATTAATTCGTGATTACACGTGCTGTTTTTAAACCTACATACAACATATCTTTTACCCAACCTGATACTAATTTCTTCACCTTCGATATGTGGGAAATTGCCTGAAATTGTCGTCACGCATATTTCCGCGTACATTCACCGATTGCTTAAATTGCCGCCGCTTGCAAAATACACGACAGAATAATCGTATAACTTTCTAATGAATATTTAGATAAGAAATCTTTCGGAACCTATTAGAATCATTATATAATTTTATCTCAAATTTGTATTTAGTTTCTAAAACTATTTCATTGTATTTTATCATAATGCTTTTCAAGTCGCTGGCTAAATAAGTACTTGTTAAATTTATTAAAAATAAGTTTTTGTAAAAAGATGAAAATGTGTCAGAGATATATCTATTTAGCATTCTGCAATATTTAAAAAATCTCGTGAAAATCTTAAAAAGTTAAATACTAAAAAGTTAATAAATAAACTTTCACAACACAAAGTCTAAAATTGTGATATAAGACTCTTTAAGTTATCTGGGTTAGATGCAAAAAACATCTTATAACACGATTTCAAATACTTTTTTGTCTGGGTTGACTCTTAATATATTTTGTTTACTGATGATAATGACTATATTCATAATTTTCGAATCAAAGCAAAATTCTTATTTAAATAAGCTAAAAAATTTGATTACATGTCTAATTAAAATTTAATCTACAACTAAACGTCTAATTAAAAAATAACCTGTAACTATTAATGATCTAGTCGTACATGTTATTAACATATTGCCTAACAAATATATGTGAAATTCTCTTTATATTCAATTATAATGCTTGATTGAAATTAGGACATCCAAGAAAATGTGTTTGATGAGATATTTATATAGACTTATCCGTTGGCAAAACTTCATCCACTGCCTCTAGAATCTCGTCCATCGCTGAGCCATCTGATTTTATCTCCTTCCTCTTATTAAAATAATGATGCTTGTCAGAGATGTTTTTTGTTGATACGTGTCTATTTTTCTGTTTTTCGTTTTTATTCGAAGGAGTAAGAACTTGAAGTGTTCTTCGAAAAGGAGTTTTTCGGATATCTGTTATATTTTTCAAAGATCTCTGTAATGTAACATCTGTTCCAACATTTCGTTAATCAATCTCTTGCAAAGTGTTTGTAATGTTCTTGTTTGGTAAAATTGAAGAAATATTCATTAAACTGTTGATTAAACTGTTTTTTATGATGTTTCATATACTCGTGACGAATGAATTCTTTTAATTTTGAGACAATTTTGTTTTTAAGAAGATCTTCATCTCGAAATGTTTTTATCTTAGGAAAAAATGTATTATCATTAATGATAGAAGTGTCCTTAACATCGGTGGGGGTGTTTAATGTAAATTCCTGATTGATTGGTACAGTAGTGAGATTCTTGGTATCATTTTCGGCACGTTTTATTAATTCCTGATGATTTTGTATTTCTATTTTAGATGTGTCATTTGATGTATTCATTGGAAATTTATTTGTATATATTTTAGTCTTAGTTTCAATAAGATTGCCTTTATTCTGTTTAGTTAAGATTTTTTCAACGTTTTCAATGCTTTCACTGTTATTTTCGTCTTCTAAGATATATTTATCATCCTTCGATTTCTCATGTTGTTGATTATCTATAATTAAATTTTCTAAAAAAATTCTGCTTGTCTTTTTAAATTCAAAAGTCGTCATTTTGAGATATAATCAGGATCGTCTTAAAATTGCTGCCATTTTAAACAAATCAAACAATTTAATCAATCATAAGAAAATCGATTTGGTATATTCAAGAGACAACTCATTGTTTGAAATTAATCTCTTCATTTCCATTGCAAATTCGAGATTAGAGATCACACCCAAGACAATGCAAAATCATTTTCATCAAGGTTTATAGAGAGATCAAGGTTTATATCCTGATCTTCGGGTATAATAACACGTCGCAAAATTTCAGCTTGAATTCTGATGAGTCAATCTTTTATAGCTGTTGCCATATTCTTGCATCAGCAATGCCACGCGCCGCAACATACTTCGAACATTATTTCTGACCTACGTAAAAAGTGTTACGTTTAACTATTCATAAAAATTAAATTTATGTTTAATAATTTAATAGTTTAATAATTTAATCTTTTAATAAATTTCTATGCATATGCAAATATTTTATGCAATGCAAATATTTTATGCAAATATTAGTTACACATAAAATAAATTTATTAATAAATCAATTAATTTGTTTATGAAATATGAATATATCGTAATATGGTGCTCTTTGTTATGAAATCACTGTTACATGTAGTTTCTCAGAATGCTCTGTTTGGTAAAGTTTTCTTGTATTTAAGACTATTCGTCGATTATGTTAACTTCAAAGTCACTTTGTTGAATTTTACCTCTGAAAAAAAATTAATTCATTAATAGGGTCAAGTTTAGTAAAAATTCTTTATATATTTTAACTTATATACATAAGAATATCTCAAAATTATTGAAATCATTCTTTTTATAATTCTTTAAATACCAAAAGTTAATTTTTTTCGTAACAAAAACATCGAAGATTTAATATTAATTGTGTGCATTACATAATAATCTTTGTAATAGCATACACTGTGCATTATATAATCTTTGTAATATTACATGTCAAAAAGTTTCTAAAAATAAAAATGTAAAATAAAAGATTTCCAAAATTAATTAGAGAAGAAGAGAGAGGGAGAGAGAGGGAGAGAGAGAGAGAGAGAGAGAGAGAGAAGAGAATATATCTATTTTATTTATTTAATTTTCCGAAATTTGATTCCAGGAAAATTTTTCCTCTTTGATTGTTTATAATTAAAAAATGATATATTAATGTTTTTAATAAAAAACAATTACTCTAAATTGATAGAATTTATTATTAAACAAACATCTAATAATAGCCAATAACATCTAATATCTAGTTATTAAAAGCAAGTCAACTCACTAAAATAATCTTCGAAATCAGTTTTGCCATTAATCTCAATAATTTTTCTTTCCAAATTAATTATGATCAACTCACCAAAATCGCTCAATTTGTTCGTGCGTAGATCGATCAATATTGTATTATCATGTATCATCGATATCGATCCTTGGATTGGTAAAGACGAGAAAACTCCTCTTGTGAGTAGTAAGATCATGATGATACTAATAATCATCATGACACAACGAGACTGAGTTGTGGATTTGCTTGATGATTTATNACACAGTGGTGTCTAAAAGCATCTTTGTAGCGTTTTAATTATTTCGGAAAATGGAATAATTTTTTTACTCATATATATATATATATATATATATATATATATATATATAAAACTGTCAATTTGATATTATAAGTATACAAGTATTTATATATTGTACAAAAATTACATGGATAAAGATTTGATAGATATAGTTAAATATTTTCTAATTTCTCTTAAAATTCTATATTTTTATATTACATAGTTACATCGGATTAATATTAATGTTACGTAGATATCTGGACGTTCTCCAAACAAATTTTAAAAAATTCAGATTTAGATCACTGTTTAGGCAACACTGTGTGTTATTAGTACTAGGCTAATTGCTTTTGCCAACAAATGATCGTTATGTCCGCGCGAATTTAATGATCAAGGCTATGAGATTGTTTCCAAACACTTTAACAAGTCGGTCTTGCCAACAGTTCAGACTAATTACAGTATCACAAAGGAAACAATAACCGCCATTATTCTTTGATGAAGTGAGTAGATAGATTGGTTGATTTCGAAAGAGAATCCATACTATAAAACGATTATGACGCTATTTTTTATTATGAGATTAAAGGAAATATTTATTACTTTATGTGCCCCTCTCTTGTTCTTCATGTATCGTCTAAAATAAGATGAAGCGTATAAACAGAATCCTTCCTTTAAACAGATATGGATTGTTGGGAGCGAGCGGATGCGGCAAAACCACTCTGCTGTCCTGCATCGTCGGAGTTCGATATCTTGACAGTGGAGATATATGGGTCTTGGGGGGGAATTCGGGCAGCAAAGGCTCTGGCATCCCCGGGCCTCGAGTGGGTTACATGCCACAAGAGATCTCTTTGGTCGGAGAGTTCTCTGTGAACGGTGCTTTATATTATTTTGGCAGAATCAATGGGCTCGACGATGAAGAGATCGGTAAGATGTAGAATGGATAGAGAAAAAGACATTCTCATTGCACGCGTATAAATATATATGTTCTGAAAAATTTCAATTTTACAAAATATTTTTAAATAAACATCTTTCAAACAGTTTCAGTTTCTGTTTTGGATTGCTCGTTCTCTGCGCGAAATATATCACACCATAAATTATTTCGAAACAATTATATTAGCTTCTCTGTATTATTTTTAAGAGACAAGACAGAAGTTCTTTTCGGATTTGCTCCAACTACCTCCAGCGGATCACTTAGTGAAGAACATGAGTGGAGGTCAGCAAAGAAGAGTTTCCTTTGCTGCCGCATTGATCCATAGGCCCGAACTCTTAATCCTGGACGAACCCACTGTGGGTTTAGACCCAATTTTAAGGGAGAAGCAAGTAGATTTTACTTTTCTTTTAAACATAAGCATAAAATAATAGGAAAATGTTTAAATTTTTTCTTCGTAGCATTTGGGCCTACTTGAGCCAAATCACGCAAGAGGAAGGTATTACTGTGCTGATCACGACGCATTACATCGAAGAAACTAAAGATGCTAATAAAGTGAGTCTTGTAGTATTTCTTAGATAGTGACTCTTTCTAGTAAATTAGTTCTAATAATGTAAAAAAGTTGCTGCAAAATATTTTATAAACTTTAAAAAAATTACATTTTAGAGGCTCAGCAAACTAATAATTTAATAATAAATTCATATAAGGGCTAAATGCACGCTGTCGATGCCAAAAGAATATATTATTACAATTACAAAAGAATATATTATTACAATTTACAAAAATTTTATATGAAAATACGTTCTAACACGAAGTAATTGCGATGAATTTTTTATGTTAATAACGTAAGATAATAACAATGTATATAATATAATTTATGTATCTACTGAAATAATCTAAATTATGTATCTACTGAAGATGATTCCGTTGAAAACCGAAACGTATGGAAGACTTTTGTAAATTATAACAATATATTCTTTTGACACTGACAACGTGCATTGGCTCATTTAGCCCTTATATGAATTTATATTTAAAAAATGTTTTTTAATTTAAGAAGAATCTTGTTTTATGTACTATATAATAATACAAATTCATTACGTGGTCGAAATTTAAAAACGGAAAGATAAAGGGCATACACCACCAACGCAAGATATTCTTAGCGAGTAGTTATATTTAATTACAAAAATTATAATCGAATTATACAAATATTAAATGTTAAATAGACGTTTCGGTCTTACATTAGGCCATCTTCAGTATATAAAAATATTATACATTATTTTCTGCACAACGGGTGACTATAAGTATTATTTTCTTAAACATGTCTAATTATAATGTAAAAACACTCGTTAAGAAATTCTATCGATTACAATAGAAAAAAAATATTTCACAATACCGTATATGAATACAATCTCGGACCAATTTAATATTATAGCGAAAAAAAATAATTTTGAAATAGCGTATAACGTATGAATACTTTGAATCGTTTCATAAAATTAGATAAGGATAAATTAGAAAAAATGGAACAATGTGATGTAGTATACAAAATAAGCTGTTTTGATTGCGACTCCTCTTATGTTGATCAAATAAAAAGGAAAACAAAAACGTGAATTAATGAATATAAAGCTAATATAAAAAAATCAAAAGATTCTCTCACTGTATTATCACTGCATCAGATCGAATGTAGTCACAAAAAAAAATTGAGATATTATTCAAGTGATATAGAACCGTCTTTTCAAAAAAGAATCACGTCGGAAATGATATTTGTTGAAAAACAAATTGATGGTCTGAACAAGCAGAGTGATACGGAAAAATGATCAGAGACATACTTTCCTTTGCTTAATATAACTCCCTCTACACAATATCATTTCTTCCCTCTTCTTCGATACATGCTGTGTATGATGAGAATTTGGCAGAATATTTTAACGAGTAATTGATTACAACAAGCCATCCACTTTCGATAGGAATCCACATAAGCTGATTGTACTAATTTTCTATATTGTATAACTCGAAACACGAATTGCAAAACTTTTAAGTAATCAAGAAAGTTTGCTACCATTAGAATCTAGAAATTCTGCGTTTAAGTAACAACTAAGTACGAGTATTTAGATTGGACTATCAGAAAATGTATAATTAAAAACGATTTCCTTTCGATAGGATAATTAGAAATTCTTTGTATTAACATCAATGTAGGGAAAAATGCAAAACAATTGTTAGATGACGAACGTTTTTACGTTACAATTAGACATGTTTAAGAAAATAATACTTAGAGTAGTCGCCCATTGTGCGAAAAATAATGATATTTTTATATACTGAAGATGGCCTAATGTAAGGCCGAAACGTCTATTTAACATTTGTGTAATTTCCATTATAATTTTTGTAATCAAATATAACTACTCGCTAGGATATCTTGCGTTCGTGGTGTATGCCCCTTATCTTTCCGTTTACAAATTCATTCTTCAATATTGCGCAGATTGGTTTGATGAGATGTGGTAAATTGTTAGCGGAATCGGCGCCACAAAAATTACTGGAGCGGTTTCAATGCTCGTTCTTGGAAGAGGCTTTCCTGAAACTGTGCGAGGTACAGAATAATACTTTGAATAATGAAGTTGAGAGATTCAATGTGGAAGATATTAACAGCGACGTCTTGTCTCAAAATGAATATGAACAAACAAAAGTATGTATAAAGAAATAATTTATGCTATTCTTATTGTTATAAAAAGCCATGTAAATCTGTATTATTGCATGATATAAATTTAAATTGTTAAGGTAATCTCGGAATACAAAGAGGTTTCGAAACGTCAAATTTCACGATTGAAAATATTCAAAGCTCTATTAACGAAGAACGGTATACAATACTTTCGTTATTATGGGTAATTATCACTAAATTTATCAATTAATTCTGCGATAACAATTAATTGTTGATAGTTGTTAATGAATTATTATACACTTTTTTATCTATATAAAACCAAATTTCTACTGTTTTATTTTCAAATTTTGCAATTATCTTCCTTATATTTGTACTTTGAATCGTTGTACATGTATGAAATATTAAAAAAAATTCAAATTTATTAAATATAATTCCATAATTTCATAACAACATAATAATAATAATATTCTTTCAGAGGATTAGTTTTCGCAATAATATTTCCAATTATTCAAATCTTCGTATTTATTATGGCAATTGGCGATGATCCAAAAGATTTGAAGATTGGAATTGTTAATGATGAGGCGGGTACCTGCAATAGCAACTTTGGTCATGTTTGGAATGACGAAATCACCTGTCACTTTGGCAATCTCAGTTGTAGATTTTTACATAATTTTGATGATTCTATTGCGTCACAGGTACAACGATTTACATTAAAATTAAAACGAGAAATCAAATCGTATGTATTAAAACAGTATAAAAAAAAGGTCTATAAACAAGCAAATAAAGATGTATATTTAATAATTATAAATAATATTATAAATAATAGATGAAACATGTTTCTTAATTTGCTATCATCG
>JAANIC010005313.1:368432-382046 GCA_017607545.1 Acromyrmex charruanus | reverse complement strand
AAAAATCTAATCTGAAACTCGCAAGTTGTACTAACCCCTATACCTAACCAAAGTCCATAATCTTTGACCTAATCGAAATTTAGGGTAGGAAAAAAAAAAAAAAAAAAAAAGTGTAACACCAAATGTCCCAATTTTCTAATGGAATTTACCATAAGTCCCCCTTTTTTTTTTTTTTTTAATTCTCCAATTTTTCTAGTGGAACTAACCAAAAGTCCCCAATTTTTCTTGTTGAACTAACCAAAAGTCCCCAATTTTTCTTATGAAAAAAATAACCAAATGTCCCCAATTTTCTAATGGAACTAACCAAGTCTCCCAATTTTTCTTGTGGTACTAACCAAAAGTCCCCAATTTTTCTTCTGTAACTAACCCATACTCCCCAAGGTATTTGACTTAGAAAATGGGTGCGGGCCTTAGAAAAATTTTGAAAAAAAGTTTCAATAAAAAAAAAAAATTAAAAAATCTTCAACTTTCTAGTGGAACTAACCAAAAGTCCCCAATTTTCTAGTGTAACTAACCAAAAGTCCCCAATTTTCTAATGAAACTAACCAAAAATCTCCAATTTTTTTTTGTGGAACTAACCTAAAATCCCCAATTTTCTCGACATAACCCAAACTCTCCAAATTTTGATACAAGTTTATCGTTCGTATTTTTTTCGACACCCTTATTTTTCTTTTAATTTTGAGTATTGTAGGACTTTGCAAAATCTCAAAAAAAAAAAAATGAAAAAAAAAAAGAAAAACATTTAAAATTATTTTTATCGATCCTACATTCCTATTTTGACTTTCTACAACGATTGGGACACTTTTTCATTTTTGAATGGAACTTAGAAAAATTTCATAATTTTGAAAATCCAAAAATGAGGTTCGTGTGTGGGGGTATCGATGTATCTCGACGAGTAGAACCACTACTTTGTTCCTCATAACCACCCCCGAGTAGAATAACTACTTTGTTCCTCATAACCACCCCCCTCCGGTGACCCCCACCCCTCAAACGACTCTTTTAATGTTTTGTCAATTTTCCAAAAAATCCACTGCCCAAACGGCTGTTATAACCCAAACTCCCCAAATTTCTGTAGAGCTAAATACAGTACGCAAAGGTACAGGTTCCTGCATATATAACTTTTGAACGGTTGGTCGGAGTGGAGCAGGACCAACGGATGAGCACGGATCGTAACTGGTACTTGTCGATTTTGACAAAAAAAAAAAAAAAATTTGTACAAACCGACGCTGCCAGGGGGGCCAACGACACCGGATATGCACCAATCATGACTGGTACTTCTAGGATCCATAATAAAAAAAAAAAAAAAAATTATAATTCCTTCGCAACACGTTAATCCTATAATTCAGTTGACAGTTTGTACCCAAGCCAACTAATTTTTTTTCGTAGTATTTTAAAAAGAAATTATTTTGTGAGAAAATGGAAATTTCGCATGAAAATTTTCGAGCAATGATTTTTTACGATTACAAATGTAATCTAACTCCGAAACAATGCATCGATCGACTTCATTTGGCTTTTGGAGATGAAGCACCATCCAATAGGACTGTTTATAATTGGTTTGCTGAATTCCAGCGTGGACTTACCTTTCTTTGTGACGAATTCCTTTGTGAAAGTCGTCCATCCACATCTGTTGTTGCCACTAATGTTGATGCTGTGAGTGAAATGATTGAGCGAGATCGGCATATGACACCGCGAGATCTGGCATCCTTAGGCATTGACATGAAAGCAATACATACGATTTTGCATGATCACTTGAGCGTACGGAAACTTTGCAATCATTGGATCCCACACAATTTGACCGAAGCTCAAAAACAGGCTCGTGTTAAATGGAGCAAAGAAATGCTCGAGAAATTCAACCGAGGTCAGTCAAATTTGGTCTACAACATCATTACTAGGGACGAAATCTAATGGATCTACTCGTATAAGCCTGAAAGTAAACAACAATCCATTGTTTGAGTATTTCAAAATGAACCGAAACCAACAAAAGTTGTTCGTTCACGCAGTGCTGCCAAGCAAATAATTGCTTGTTTCTTCAGTTATACCGGATATGTGGCAACCGTGGCTTTAGAGGATTGAAGGACTGTAAATACTGATTGGTATACAACAATTCGTTTGCCAGAAGTCATAAATTAATTGCATAGAACAAACCGAAATCGTCGCATCATCCTTCATCATGACAACGCCTGCTGTCACACAGCACGTCAAACCATTAATTTTTTATCCAGTAACCATTAATTTTTTATCCAGTTAATTTTATCCATGTCGAATTGATGACTCATTGTCCTTATTCATCTGATTTATCACCTAATGACTTCTTTTTGTTCTCAAACATTAAAAAAAAGAAGTTTCGTGGTGAGCGATTTGAGTCGCCTGAAGCAGCTGTTGAAACATTTCGTATATTGATTTCTGAGATTACAGCCTCAGAGTGGAAAAAATGCTTCGAAAATTGTTCGATCGTATGCAAAAATATATTGATCTTAAAAGTGAATACTTCGAAAAACAATAAAACCATTTACCGAATTTTACATGTTTTTTTTCATATTGTTTGCAGAAACTTTTCCAGCAGCCTACATATAAGACAAAATTCACTAAATTAACTTGTTTGAATTTTCAATTTCGTTTATTAAAATTCAACAACTTTTATTTACATATTTATTTTTTCGTTCAAGCATCCATTAAACTGTCCTTCCTATGGATCGGTACGCTTCTATCCTGAGGATTAGTACAGGGTCGAACCCTATTCACTTTCGACGATACAATTTTATCGATAGTGTCAGAAAATGTATCCAGTCACGTAGTTCTCAAATTGAAAATGGATGTAGTGTATTACAGGCGATTTCGACGATAGCAGGAAAAAAAAAATCGGCATGGTTTCTCTCTGGTTCCTCTCTGTGCATGGATATCCTGACCAGAGTGGAGAGAGAGAGAGAGAGAGAGAGAGAGAGAGAGAGAGAGAAACCTGAAAAAGGACATGACGGCCCAAAACCTGTAACCGCAAAATGCTGCCGTGCCCTCTGTATAATTGGATGTAAATTACATAGCAACTTTTAAAAGTGGACTTTGCTATGTAGTTGACATCCACTTTATCAGAGGGCAGTAGTGCGCGGCAGCAATTTGCGGTTACAGATTATAGGTTTTGGGCCGTCATGTCCTCTTTTAGGTTTCTCTCTGGCGAATGGTAAATATCGTCTGCATCGTGATGTTTTCGCCAGCTCTTGAGTGACGTTAGCAGTATAAGAGTATTACATATATGGTTGAATTAATCATTGTCAAGTAATAATTTGTTTCAAGTACAGTCATGCTGTATATATTATACTAAAAATTATATCACTTATATATACTCTGTGGTTAATAAGTTATAACAATTAAATATAAAAATTGAGTGTTACCAAAAGTTTATTGTTGTACATAACCTAAGCGTAATGTCTTGTCAAATTAAAGGAATAGCAAATATATCAGACGTTGTTAGTGTTAAAAAATTGCTTTATGGCGATGACATTAGCAAATGTGAGTTTTTCTTCACTGATACGTTAATTTATGTTAAATATAATATGCATTTTCATTTATCAATATATTTTTTCAGTCGAATATATTCCGAGGAATGAATTGCCTCTACAAAACTGTATTATATCAATGTCATCAGTTGGAGATGTACTTACGATAGCTTGGAACACAAAAATGATTATATTTGCTTGTAAGTACAAATCTTATATAGTATCTTTTATGTGGTTTTACACATATGTATAATTTTTTTGTCAGTAACGGATGTAATCAATATTTGATTACAAGTTAATCAAGAATCCCATTATATTTACATGCGTATATTCTTGTGAGCGCAACATGAATAAAATTCAATTGTATTCAATTGTATTCTTTCAGCAAGGTGGGAATCTCAAGAATTAGACGAGATAAAAAATAAGTTTCATGTAACGTGGCATGGAGAAGTAACGAATGAAGCAAAGTATGTAATATTTATTAATATTTATATGATAATAATATGTTTGTAATAAGGAATTGATTTCAGTGAATGGATAACCTCTGTGATCTGTTTACCTTTAATATCCTTGGGAAAAGCCACTGGTCCAGATTGGACCTGTATAGCTGTTGGCTATAATACAGGCTTTGTTAGATTTTATACGGAAGTAAGAGAAAGTATTAATTTCTTGTATTATTTCATCTTGTTGATTTCTTGTAATATATTTTGTTTTTTCTTTAGACAGGTGCTTTGCTCTTGGAAGAGCAAATTCATAATGAATCGGTTTTAGGAATAAAGTGTCAGTCATTTTGCTTATCCAAACACGCTGGGGATGCTGGCTCAAGTGAAGAAGTTTATATTTTATATAACAGTGGAGTTTGCATTTTACAAGGATTTCCATTATTTTCCACTTTACGTGCTTGTAGAAATCATTTAGCTAAAGGTACATTATTGTCACATTACACATGTATTTCCTCTCACTTGTGAAGCTTGAATTTCATAATTCTTTTTTCATACAGTCCAGGCGAATTGTAATGATTTACCGCCAGTTACAAATTTATCGTATAAAAAATGGGCGTTCAAAAATCAAAATATTACAAACGATTTAGAAGTAATTGGTACAACATCGATAAATAGCTTTGATCATTTAATGACAGCTTCGATATGCGGTGGATATAATGCAACGTATAGATCTAGTGCGCCGCAACACAATTTAGTTCTTGCGACAGGAAAACGACCGTTTGTAGGATTTCACTATGCACTGGAAGGTGGTAATGCACCGGTCTTGTCAGATGTTGCTATCGCTATGGCTAGCAAACTAGCTAACGCTATCGGTACTGCTGTGCCGTAAGTACTTTTCTTGTCTTATCTTATATTATATAATAATTCCCCCAAGATGGGTCCCAAGCAGTGACTCTGACCGGACCGAAACCGAAACCGATAACTGGATTGTAACCGTTATTTTTGTCGGACCGAAACATTGTGCAGGCTAATGGACCGAAACGGTATTCGGACCGAAAATGTTTTTCGGTTCGGTTTCATTCCAGATTTTGGTTTGGATTTTTTAACTTCTTCGATACGTTCAGTCGATTGTGTTACACAGCGACTGCTCAAGAGTCTTAAAGCAATATTACAGGATGTCCACGGAATGTTACTTTCTTATTTTCTTCCTCGATTATGATAATTTACGTAAGACTCATATGTTACTCTATAGAAAATTATTAACAAGCTGTAAACGTAGTTGAAAGGATTAGTTGCTGCGAATTGTTGACGTTGATATAGAAGAAAAAAGTACAGCAAAGAAAGGAAAGAAATGATTACACATCTCCCGTTCCAGATTTCTTTTAAGGAGGTTTCTATGTTTAAGGAGTAAAAAAAATCAATTTTTTTTTTGCTTTTTTTGAAAGCTTATAATCTTAAAATTCCTTCAAAAACGAAAATTATCGAAGATATACAAAATGAAATGATGTGATATTTGAGGCCGTGGTATTCTAAAACGTTTCTATCCAATGGATAGAAACTAGATGGAAATGGAGCAGAGTTTCATTCCTTTCTAAGCGTCATTTTCGTTTTTAACGGAAAACGGAGAAATACTTGTACTAAAATGTTTCAAAATTTTAAACGCGTTTTTTTCGAAATCGTGTTTTTGAATATGATGATCATAATTCCAAAAAAACTATGAGTTCGACTTCTACTTTTATGATTATATTCAGAGAATATATCATTATCGTCTAAACTAGAATTAATAGTCTACGTTAATTTTTTTTATTTTTTTTTTTGGAAGATCAAATAAGAGGAAAAAATGAGCAAAATTCAAATCATTTTTTCAAATTGGCGACATTTTGAAAATATGCATGTGATATTAATTCTAGTTCAGGCGAGAATTACAAGTCTACTCATTAAGAAAAAGCTACATTTTTTGCTTTCAGACCAACAATACCACTTTTATACCTTTACCTCACCGTTTGACCGTGTCCGCGGTGCAAGCCTATTCAGTGCCATCTTATTACTACTTTATAAAAAATAAATGCACACATGTTAAAAAAAAGTTTTTTTTTACATGTATGCATTTTTTAGACCTGTATTATTTTTGAAGTATACTTAAATTTTTATTCATTAAAAAAATTCATTATAAAAAACACCTTTAAAATCGGCTCTCAAACGTAAACACCTCCTTAAAAAAGTTTCTTTCAAAAAACGTGAATTGCAATTTATGCTCATTATATTATCTTTTTCTACAATAGATAATCGTACACCCATAACCGTAACAAAAAAAAAAACTGAAATTTAAACGGCCAATAAAAGATCTGAAACCGCTTGGATTTCGAATGTTTCCGATTCGAAATCGAAAAAGACCGAAACCATTAAAAGGATCGGAATCGGAACCGAAACCGAAAATTGAATAGAGCCTCTAGACCGTGACCGTAACCTGAAATAAAATTTTGATCCGAGTCCCTTGTCCCAAGAATTAATTTATTGAATTGATAAATTGATGATTTTTTTATCAGATGGTTTCGTGGAAATTCCAAGAACGCAACATCTGAAGTATCAAAGAGTATTAGCCACGAATCGGTAGAAACGATGACGTGTCGATTTGGTTTAAGTGATATTATGAGAGAAGGTGATTGCATTGTTTGTAGCCCAAACAAAATGTTCTCAATAATATCGGACGCTATGGGCAGAGTGATTCTGATAAATAATAAAAAGGGTATAGCTTTGAGAATGTGGAAAGGATATCGCAATGCTCAGTGCGGTTGGATCGAAGTTACTGAAGAGAGAGATCGTGCGATACGTAGGAACGTTGATAAATCTGGACGTAAAGCTTTATTGCGCACCGCTTTATTTTTAGTTATTTACGCACCAAAGAAGGGCGTAATAGATATTTGGAGTATACAGCAAGGTCCAAAAATCACTACTTTTACTGCCAGCAAAAATGGACGGCAAGTTGTATCTATCGCATCTCCTCTCCTTTGCTTTTAATTTCTTCCCTTTCATTCTGTCATACATGTACATGTCATATCAAATCATCTCGGCTAATATACTTTGCAGATTATTGTACATTAATTATGGTTTTCTGGGGGTAAACGACAATGCCATTTTATCGAAGAATAAAGCGCAATATTCCTGTATATTTATTGATCCACTTGGAGGATTGAAGGAGATTTGTGTTCCATTTCACTTTGCGCTCAATAGTAAAAACGGAAAACGAGCACGCGACATACATCTACTTAGGAAATTGAGAACGTTTCTGAGGGAGGAAGATTTCAATGAGGAGAAATTGATTTCCGTAATTACTAATACTTGTTTAGGTTTAGAAACGAATGAAGTTCGAATACAGACGATAGAAGTTTTAATGAATAGCAAACATATTTTACCAGACACTTTGCTCGCTGCGACGAATTGTTTTGTAGTAAAACGAGGTACTTGTATGCAGAGTCCACATTGTAAAATGTGCTGCTCAGATACATAAATAAATTATAAGAGAATTATGTTTTGTTAATACTTTACAGAAGTAGAAGGAAAAGAGGAAGAAGAAGAAGATAAAGAAGAAGAAGAAGAAGAATTGGAACCTCCCGCTAAGATGCTTCGTCAATTGACAACGCAGTTACAACAAATAATTACATTTTATAAATATGTCGAGTCTCAACTCGATGTACCACCTGAGTACGATATTACGACTGATAACGCAATAAGTACTAAAAGTTTATCTTCGATATTATTAACCTCGGAACGAGAAGTAAACCGTGTTATCAAATTAGCTAAAATGCTAAACAGCTTCTTAGATGGTAACATTTCGGCAGAAACTAAGGTCAAATTTAAGAATGAAAGTGCGTTCTTTGACTTTCTATCGTGTTTCGAACTGGGCGCATCGGGAATGATTGAATTACGAAAAAACGTAAAGGAGGAGAATATACACGAAATTTGTAAGTTGTAATAGTGAATATGCTGTTATCAGTTATAGGATTGTATCGTACATTTTTATTTTATAAAATGTGATTTTTAATCATCTTTTAGCACGTTTAATGTATCAGGGACTGATGTATTCTGATGATATGAAAGAGAAATGGCAACAAGCGGCTAAAGAGAGTAACATTCAACCATTTATTTTCATGCGATTGGCATTAATATATTGGTCGCACAAGGAAGAAGCTACATTTTCAGAAATTGAATTAAAACACTTTACACAGCTGCTGCATGTCATTTGTTTCTTAACTGGTAAATTTTGTGTCCATTGTTTTATGCTTAAAATATTACATATCCATAGCACGTATGAAATTTAATTGACTGAAATCAATCGACAGATGTGGAAGAAATATGTGTTGAATATAACGAAGTTTCCTCATGGTGGAAAAATGTACGCACTATTCTGACAGAATCTACGAAACCTTTCAATGCGTTTACTGCTGCGTTAGCTTGTAGGGCGACTGCTATGACTCTAGAGAAATACAAAGAGAAATTGCAAAATGAAAAGCGGTTGGAGAATAATGGAAACGAAGAGGAAGACATTAAAAATGGGAATAATGTTACTAAAACAGATGAAATACAGAATAAATCGAATGATGTTACACCGGATGATGAGACGTACAGTTCAATTAGTGAATGGGAAAATGTCAGTAATGATACCTGTCAATTTGCATTACTGATTGGGAACCTTGAGGATATTGCCGTTTTGAATGCTGTTATTAGGTGCGTTATTATCGCTAATTATTGGGAAGTGCATAAATAAGTATTATAATTTTTGGCTACCATAGTAACAAACTATGTCTTAATCTAACTCTAGTCGACGAGTTGTATCAGATGAAACAACACGATTCTTTGCTCTACCATTTATGAAAAACGACACTTGTTTAGCATCGATCCTCTCCGGAGGAAGAGGTACATTAAAACTCTAGTATAATTAGTAGTATTTCATGTATTTGATATTAACCACCCATGTATTTGATGATACCACCCACCCGGTTGAATCAGGTTCAGTGTCTGAACTGGTTGCAAAATGGCTCAGCACAACAGGTATCGATCCAGCGCGATTAATCGACACGACCGATGTAGAGTTCGATCAGTTACAATTATCTGTAGATTCGTTACAACAATTCAACGATACGAATGAAGCAACTGCTGTCCAAATATCTCAACAGGAACGATCAAAACTTGTTTCTTTATCGATAGAGATTGGGGATGAAGCAAAAATTAATACGACTACGGAAGCGTGCATTTTAGGCAAGAGAAAAATTTTTAAAAAATGATACTCCCTAACTTTTGTCGTAATTTAAATCTGTTGTATTTCTGCTGCAGACAGTATGGCTCTGCTCAAACGTCATTTCCCATACAGTTTAACGAGCAGCGTTTTATTGGCCAATTTATGCTGGGAGTTTGCCATGTCATGGGACAAAGATGTTACTCAACTAGATTCGCTAGCAGCTGCCTTAACTGTTTTACGACAAATACCTATGAAGAATATGAGACATGGTAAACACACTTTTGTATCGTCTTTTTTTTCTCTTTCTTTTTCAGCAAACTGCTCTAAAATGTCAATATTTATGTAAATTTTTACTGCATGTGCATGTATATTTTTGCATATGTATATTTTTACTCGTTTATTCGACAGGTGTCTGCTGTCTGTTATGGATGCTTCATATAAAAAAAAGAATGGAAATGGCGGCAAAATTAATGAATAAACTTGGAAAGTTGCCAAAGGAGAGATTATGTATGCAAGACATTGGTTTATCCGACATTCAAGTAACAACGTTTTTACAGCACTGCGTTACTTTCTTGGATATATTTATCGATGTACGTAGAGTATGGAAAAATTCGTAAATTATTACGTAACGAATGTACGGTGCAGTGCGGTGGGGAGGGGAGAGGGGCAACTTACGCGTCGCGGCGTCGTAAGTTGTATTAATTTTAACTTTAAGGCTCCTGAATCTTCTAGTTACCGCATGAAAAGTGAATTTACGATTATTTATTGACTGTGTGGGAAGGATAAACATAGTTTTCGTCCAGTTTTACAAATGTTTTAAAACAATTTCATCATTTTGTTCAAATTATTCAAATTGTCTTTATTTATAAATGGCACGTAATAAAAGTTAACGTGTCATTTCTTGCTTCTAACGTCACGATTCAATATGGCTGTGATGATTACTCAGAAACCTTAATGTACAAATTGATTTATGTTACTACATAGGCTGAGATACTCGAACAAAGAGATAAAGTAGTAATAAAGTCGGAAGAATTATGGGACGGACACTTCGGTGGGCCACAACCGTTTGCCACACTAGCTGTCTCCCAAACTCCAGCTTGGTACGACTTAATTTTGCTACACGTGCAAGTGGCTAATGTTCTATACATGATGGCATATCTCAACTTGAAAATACTGAAACCATTAAATAATTTATTCGAATCTGTGGTAAGTCTATAGCAAGATATGATAATTAATTTGTGTTATACATTTGTTCGTTATACTCGCCTAGGTACAGCCTTACCTCTTTCAAGACATAACAGACAAAGCAATTCTCACGTGGTACCGAGATGACAAGAGGGATAATATACGTACAGAATTTTTATGTAGAGTAATTACAGCATCGATGGAATTTATTCATCGCGAGACTACGGACGGTGTGACGGTTAGTTCGACACAGGCTGTCTTGTGGATGAGCAAATGTCAAATGTTAGCGTCTATTTGGAAAATTAATAATGACGAATTGAGAATACATCAAGCCTGTCAACTGTATATAAATGGTTTCGATCGTTTGGCAGAAGAGGTGAATATATAATAATAAATTCATTTATTACTTTTGTACGCTTGCGCACCATTTACATGCACGCGCGCGCGAAATACAGATGCTTACAATTATGCTACATATATACTACATAAAACGTCTATTCTCTAATTACATCTATTCATAATGTATATATATATATATATGTTGTTAGGTAACTATAACAGTAACCGATATTGAACGTCTAGCTGCAAATTTATTGCCTATAGCTGGAAGAAGAATGATGGCGTATCTCTCAAAAACACCTAATCTTTTGGAAGAAATGTCACGATTGAGTCCAGCACTTACAAGATACTTGGAAAGCCTGGTAAGAGCTGCGATGGAAATCTATTATATTTGTCGATATTTTCGACTTTGCTAATTTTTCAAGTTTTTTTTTTTCTTTTTTTTCAGAACGTGCCTGAAATAGTCTATACAAATTGTTCGAATGTCGACACTGTGGAATTAATTCGACGAATATCAGTGCATTTGCCTAAAACTCACTGTGATTATCACATTATGTTGTTAATGTTAGACGCAACATTTATTTATGAAGACAACTAACTTTGGATTTTGTCAACTATATCCTGTGATACTAGGCAGTAAAAAACTATGTGCATGAAAATAGAAGAATCTTATCAAGCTGTATACAATTTGTATATATTGATACAACGAAACGAAAATAGACTTGAAATTTGTCTTCTATCAATGGAAAGACAATAAACGTTTATATGTAATGATATAAAAGGTAGTGACAAGCTGCAAAATCGTAAAAGAAAGCACAAAGTATTACGTACTTTTCAGCGTATATTACATACAATTTAATTCTAAATGGAATTATGAGCGCAATTTCGATATAATTCGATGTCTATAAGCTGCACTCTGTTTCAAGGAGAGCGATTGCGTATCTGTATGTACATATAATATTATACTTTATGTTTGCATGTTATTATACTATATCATGGAACATTAACACGTTCCGTGCCGCGTGACTCGCGCTGGATTTTTCATTCAAGCCACTTGAGGAGAGATACTTTGACTATAAAAAAATGTAAAATAATTTTGTATATCATTGCATATCATACGTAATATATATGATATTATGATATGATGCAATATTGACATGATACATTAGGTCTTTATAAGATTTTTGTTATTTTTTTAATCATTATGAAATATATTATTTAATATTCATCAAGAAATATACATTATTAAGAAATATAATAAATACAAACAAAATACCAGTGATCCACATAATATGATGGCATAATGGTCAAATCATTTACAAAAATAACGCGATACAGAAAGTGTTAATTAACCTCGATCGTAATGCACGTATAATATATATCTAGCGCTTTACATTTATATTGTACACACACACGCACACATATAGCATATGTGTGTATAATTTTTAAGAATCTATACACATTGAGTTTGTCGTTGAATTTAAATTATAAATGTTCTAATTAACATTGTATTTATCGAATGTAACATTTATCTCGGCTATGTATCCTTATAAATAATATTTTAAAAATTTTTGTAAGAGATAATATAATTTGTTAAAAATACATTTAAAAAATATTGTGTTTTGACCGAATCGTACGTAAAGTGTCAAGTAAAATATTTTATACAATTATCGCACAACACTGTTCCAGATGTTACGGAATTTTTGAGCATATCTTATACCACATGCAAATCAAATTAGTGTGCATTAATATTAGAATTTAAATGTACATGTTCAACTGTGCATATATTCTTAGAAACGAATCATGAAACCTTGATATTGCTGCTTTGTAACAGTTTCCCAATTTGTAAACTCGCAGTGATGTATCTCACTATCTGGACTGCCCACTGATGTCAACCACTGTGCCCTGGGAATAAGATTTATTATTTTACACGTTATATTAAAGATATATATTAAAGATATATTGTAAATGCCGTTTTGCTGATAAAGAGCAAAATTGTCATTTTTTTTTAAGTGTGAAAACAGACGTGTACTTTTGTATGGAGTATAAATACAAGCAGCAGATATAAGGTCTGTAGCTGAACTAGTGCATACATTTGGAACTTAAAATAAAACAGATATATCTATATTTAATGTTTGGCGCAAGCGAAAAATACTGCGTTTGAATACTGCAGTCTAGTGTAAGAATAAAAAAAAAGATGTACGATTGACAGACGAAAAATTGAATTATGATCAATTTCAAGTTTAAGAAGGCCATGCAAATGTTTGGTGTGTTGCCAAATGCGTCATTGACATCGTTACTTGTCGTTACCGAACAACACCGCTGACAAAGTGCGCGTTCTGTATATGAATGCTTGACACGCTCAGAAATTATAATTGGCGAAGTGCTAATCGGATCAAGTGCAAATATTTTTACGCAAAGCTATCGAACTCTTAGTGATTTTGGTTGATATATTAGAGAAGAGGAAGAATGTGTGAGATGGCTGTTCACCTGAATAACAATTGTCTCTCATTGTTATCTATGTAGTGTTAAATTCTTTTATCTTCTTAATATCATATTATATACGCTGCAATTAGACTAGCACCGAGTGTAAACATTTTTTGAATAATAATTTTAACGCATAAGCAACTGCACTTTACGTGATTACGATCGAAGGAATGAATCAGCATTTAATTCCTAATCTGACTCATATTTCGGGAATTATTTAATTTTTTCATCTTAGTGATTCAACAAGCGTTTCCTCATTTTTTTTTTGTCTTAGTCATTCTTCTTCCAAGAGAAGAAATGCATTCTATTCTGTATTCTGTTCTCTTGCAGAATCGTAACACATATACGCACATGTATTTGTTATTTGCAATGAACTTGAGGTTCGATTAGCTAGCTTCCATTATCTCGGGATTTTTTTTAGGAATTTTGAAAC
>JAANIC010005313.1:351508-362778 GCA_017607545.1 Acromyrmex charruanus | reverse complement strand
TTAAAGGGAGTATTAAATACTCAGTCACTTACTACTATTTGTCTTCTATACTCTTTTAGAAAGGCGCCAAAGCCAAAAGGTGTATCGAAAAAAATGAAAAGAAAACGATAATTTCGACGAATGATGTTAATGCCTCGACAAAGATTACATATCGATATGATAATAAATCTTAAACTGATATTCGATAAATCTCTTTTTCAAATCGTAATGTACTTAATTTAAGCGTGCGATCGCGATGCGACAAATGTAACGAATCACGGATAACGTAAAACGTACATTTCATATGCGCGTATACCGACAATTGTGCCATGTGCCGCAGCAATCATGCAATTGGCGAATATTCAATTATATAATCGAATACCGGGTGTGTAGTGCCATAGCCTAGTGCATGTACGTCGTATGCCTGATGCAATATAAAATTTGCAATTTTAAACGGATTTAAATTAAAAGTTAAAGGAATAAAGTTCTTTACACTTTTCTTCATGCTCACTCGTTTATTATTTGAGACTTGCAACGTCATTTTTTTATTTTATTCAACTTTTAATTTTTATCACGTGTGTGTGTGTGTGTGTGTGTGTGTGTGTGTGTGTGTGTGTGTGTGTGTTTGTTTTGCCAATTTAATCCGCGATTAATCTATGTCTAGTGATATGATAGTAAAAGGCTGGTATTACATTTGTCATACGATAAAGATTTTAAGATTTTATGATTTTATTGATTGGTTATAAGATAGAGAAAGATTCGACAATTTCTCTTTCTCGCAGCCAATCAATAGGCTTGAAATGAATTCTTTGTCGTACGACAAAAAATGGATGATGATGTAATATTAGCCTTAAGTGCCTGCGGATTATTTCATATACTGATGATATCAGATAGTGCGTTCAAAATTTTCCTCTTACGAAGCGAAATCGAAATGCTTAAATTGCATAATCAACGTATAAGGATATATTTTTAATATACAGTTTGTTATTAAATTTGTTATACAGACATCTGTAACATAAATGTCGAAACATTTATGTTACAAATTTGTGAGATTTAATTGCAGCGTATATGTGTATAATTTTATAAATGAATAAAAATGCATTCGGATTAAAAATTGGATTCACTTTAACGTTCGCGAATGCGTACGTATTTCTGAAGAACTCCATATCCGTTAATTTCAATCCATTCTCGGTTACGGGAACAATGCTCCCCTTGCAGAATACGAAAGAATTGCGATAGCGAAGAAATAACACAAAAATAATCTATCAGAAATCATATATTTTGCAAAATGCATGATTTCTGATAGATTAACTAAATTAAATAAACTAAAAAAAACTAAATAATTAACTAAAAAAAACAGCTAATATTCAATGATTCGATATTATATTTTTTCAATTCTTCATTCTTATATTTGACATAGCGTAATGAACAAAAAATTTTTTTTTAAGTATTACGAGGATGTTGGAGTGATCAATTCATCAATAAATGATCGACATTACTGCATGGTCGTATAAAAATCTCCGAATTGATTGAACAGAATCAGATATCCTTTTACAGGATTAAAGTAGAATTAGAAGGTAGTGCAGTGGACTTGCTGCTTATATTAAAATCGAAAAAAACTTAAAAAAACATACTTTTTTTTTCGTTTTTAATATAAAGTCTACTACTCCCACCGCCTAATTTTGCATCTACTTTGATCCTGTAAGAAGATTTTTTATTCCGTTCAGTCAATTCGGAAATTTTTACGCGACCATACAGTAATGTCGATCATTTGGGATCACTTAGCCGTTACTTTAAGACCGCGCATCTTAAGTAATGTCTTAAGACAAGCTAATAACGGTTCTCTGATTGGTTCATGGTAACTGTACTGACGGTCTTAAATATTATAAGATCCATAAAGCCGATTTTTGATTGGTCGTGTCATTATATCATGCGCAACACCTTGTCTAATTCTACCACAATATAGATAGCTCGATACGAGAAGTATGTGCGATGTATATGCATTTGACAGAACTCTGGAATAAAGATAAAAACAAATAAAACATATGAAATTTTAATCGTATCCAATACTCTCTTTTTATTTGAAGAAACAAGCACACGCGCGCAGATTGGCATGAACTAGCACTATTCTTCATGTGTGTCAAGTAATATAATATGATAGTAATTATACATATAATACAATAGTTACATGCGTATAGTGCAATTGCAAAATGATAGGATCAGAGATAATCTTCAGAGGGGAGTTAAAGGACTTTNTATATATATATATATATATATATATATATATATATGTATATATGTATATATGTATATATATTTACCAGTGAGCCAAGGGCAGAATACTCGGGGTTTTCTGGAAATAGGTAAATGTCGATCAAAATCCAAACTCCTCTCCAGACGAAGACAACCAACGTACCCACGACACCAACGCTAAAGGCGCAATCCAGTAAGTACAACGACCAGTCCCTCGTATTCTACAACCGCATGCAATAGATTGCAATATTAACATTATAAATTGTTAAGTAGTATAGTAATATTAGAATAAGAATAAGAGAGTAAAAGAGAGTCATTAAATGTATGATAAAATAGCAATTATGCACTGCAATTCCATGATATCCATCATGATAATGTATTAATGGTATAATGGTACATAAAATGTCAATACAAAAATAATCTTTATCTTATCTCAAGTTATTTTCTTCCCTCGTTAACACGACACACACACAATAAATAATGGTATTTACTGCAGATTTGTGAACAAAAAAGAAGTGATGCGCAAAGTGTACATGTAATTACTAAAATATAAGCTTTCAATCGATTTTTATCGATTAGACATGTCATCATCCCACTTCAAAGATGGCAATATTGTGTTATTAACATGTTGAGAGAGAGAAAGAGAGAGAGAGAGAGAGAGAGAGAGAGAGAGAGATCGAAATATGTAGAGATCGATTTCAGAAGGAAAGAGAGATAGAGAGCGATCTTAAATATGCATGTCGTATTTCATGTGAAATCACATTTCTATCACAAACAACAATATATATGCTGAGTATTGTGATGGTAGAGAAAAAACAAATCGAATTGTACAACTATGATTTTCGTATGCATCACGCAATGACAATGACAATTGTATCGATGTTTCCCGAAGGTATAACTAAAAGTATGTCGCGTAACACACTCTTTCTTCTTTTCTTGCAACATTTTTTACATTTATAATTACAATTGACAATTATTTTGGAGCGGTAATAAAGGAAAGATGAGATCATAGTCAGGTTTTCAATGTGATTACAAACGACAAATAAATTAGCGCACTTGCACACGTTGCGTTAATGCTTAGCACGTATACGTAGACTATACAGGCGCAATAGTGGTTGACAGTCGGGGGACTTGGCCGGAAACTGCGCTTATATGCACACCGATAACACGTGAGCTTGGACGACGCGTGTAAATGAGGTAACATGCAATTCATGTAATCGTGATTTACAAGTTATCATTTATAATTTACGATCTACGACAAAATATCAACAGCATAGTTGATAGCGCACGGTGCACAGTGAATATACATAACAAATAAAAGGGTCCTGATAAATGTAAAGTCGAGAGAGAATTGTCTTGGCGCGCGTCCAAGTAACGCTGACTTAACGTAAATCATGAATCCAGACTATTGGCAGTACTATTGGCGCCTTTTCGCCATCTTCTTTCATATCCTACTTTCTTTCTGCGAATTAAAACATTTTTGTCTATGAAAAAAACTTGAGACAAATTAAGCTGTATATACATGTAAATACATTGTGTGTTACTTGAGCTTAAGAAAATTGGCAAACACTTTTTACATCATTTTCTCAAATTCCTATTATTATCTGTCTTATTTTTTTTTCTAATTATCGCACAAAATATATGCATGACTCTTGTATTCGTGACTATGAAACCGAATATAATTACAAACCACCAAACAACTCTTGAAATGTGATTTAATCATTACTGAAAGCTTATAAATTTATTCGTTTTCCAAAACAATTTTCATTTCACGTATTTAAATGTTACTAGCAAGTATCATTCACGTAACACGCTCTTACACGATACAAAACACTCTTTTATACATATATATATATCTCGAAAACCAATCAAATTGCCTTTAATGCTATCCATATTCGCTGAGAAGAGAAGAAGCAAGAAAATGAAAAATATTTAATAGCATATACGTACATATATTTGTTTTCCTCCAATATACGTATCTTCGATCCAAGACTCACCGAAATGTACGTGAAAGGGGTAGATAGCATATGGACAATATTCTGTCATTAATATATCATTAGTACCCAATATTTCCATCCTAAATCCCCTTATCTTATTACTATTATACTACACAAATTTTCGATAAGCAATCCTTGATTTCTCAAGATTAATCGATTGCACATAAAAGTTCTCCATGGCAAACTATATAAATCCAACTAACTTCCATTTGCTATATAAGATGCAATTTCTGTAACTCTATTATGATTAGATAGATATTTATGATTAGATAGATAAATCGATCGTTGAAATCGATCCGCGATCTATATTGCAATTTGTGTTTTTTTTTTTTTCCAAATTAGAATTCAAATTTTCTCTCTGTCTCTCTCCCTCTCCCTCCCTCCCCCCCTCTCTCTCAACGTAACATTTATTCACAACTGGATTACACGGTTGCGAATGTAATTTTACACAAGCGCGAATGTGTGTGTGTGTGTGTGTGTGTGTGTGTGTGTGTGTGAAACGGTCTTCTTGAAATTTAAATTTGAAAAGGAGAAGAGATTGAAGAAAAATCATGAATCAATCTCATAAGGAGAATAAAATCATCGCCTCGTGCGACGCGATTAAAGAGATGCTCCCGGCATTCAAGAGAGCATCCTTCGGAGAAACAGATCATTGGCAAATACTTACGTTGACGCGAAACATAGTCTGCACTTCAAAGTAACCCGGACACGAGTCAAGAACGAGGGAAAACGGCGGCGCGGATACATTACGAACTGTGCGCATGATGCCGAGCGCGAGGAGACTAACGATAGTTGTGGCAAAGACTGTGCCGGGCATCAGCTCCGTATAAATGTCCAGGGCCTTCCAGGCACCGCGCCAAGCGTTCACGCAGCAAAAGCCAAACACGCCGGTGTAGACTCGCGAGCCGAGATAGTAGGACAGCCGGTGTTTATCTGGATGCAGAATGTCATCCAAGCCATGTTGTAACACACTGAAGGCAAAGAGACCGGTGAAGCCGATTGTGATCGACGCGAAGCTGCTCAACACTGGCTCGTCCGGGTAGACATAGAAATCGCTGAGTTCCCAAGTGCCGCGCCAGTAACCAACCACCGCCGGCGCGGCTACGAGCGCGGAGAATATCGTATCCAGGATGGTCAAGATGGCATAATGCAGACGATTTGACGATCTGGTGTCTAGACTTCCAGTCATCCTGGCACCAGCCGCACGCAACTCCACCATCCTTACCCAATCCGGATCGAACTTAGTAGTCACGCCGCTCGTCATTACGCATCGTTCGCATCCTCGAAATTATATATACTATCGTATAGTTTATAGATGAGAGAAAAAAATGAAATTAAGAAAGGAGTCAACTTTGAAAAACGAACGCCAACTCATCTAGATGCTACCACACATTCGACATTTTGTTCCTGATATATATTCTCGTGCCATAACATTCGATTCAATTTTCATTTGATGCGGCGGTTCTTATTCATTAAGACTAGCTTGCGTCGTCGTCGTCGTCGTCGTCGTTGCCGTCGTCGTCATCGTCGTCATCGTCGTCGTCGTCATCGTCGCCGTCGCCATCGCCGTCGCCGTCATCGTCGCCGTCGTCATCGTCGTCGCCGTCGTCATCATCGTCGTCGTCGCCGTCGTCGTCGTGACATTGCAAACGAGTCTTTTATCTAGAAAGGATGGTGACATGCCTTCTTTTACCGTATTCCTTCATCAGAGTTTGAGTCAACTTTTTTAGCGCTCTGAGAAAGCATAAATTCGCTCAACGACTCTCATTGAAGCTTCTTCCAGTGGTGAATTTGTTATGAAATATGTTTCTCCTCGAATATAAATCCGTTATCACACGATTTGATTCTTGTAGGCACTCGTCGGACAGAGGATCGCTTTTTCGAGGATTGGAGAGAGAAAATTTTGGAAAAAAATGAAAGATAATATACGAAAGTTATTCGCATCGATATCCACCTCGAGGGTTGTCTCTCTCTCTCTCTCTCTCTCTCTCTCTCTCTCTCTCTCTCTCTCTCTCTCTCTCTCTCTTTCTCTCTCATCCGAGCGCTTATAGGCGCTTAGGCGCTTAGGGCCGACGAACTCGACCAAGGAATCGGCGACCGATCGGATCGTACAGCCGACCAGGCCGGTCAGCCCAGGCAACGGTCAGGATGACTACTGGCTTATCTTCGGTACAACAGCTATCTTTTATCAAGATCGCTAACCGCTAAACGCGCGGGCCAACACTATCGCATATTAGCGCGAACAACGTTGAAGCATCGTCGCTGACGCGACGGAGTACGGACCACCGGCGTATAGTACGGAGGATAGTACCCGCGGTATGCTCTCTTTTCCTCCCTCATTCTCTCCTACACTGACGATCCCCCACCTACGATGCATATGCGTTATAATCGCTTCGTTTCATCGTGTATTGCGGTGCTATCACCGATTAGAACGATCGGTGGCAACCGATGACAGCCACGCGCGTTCCCGCGTGATAATATTCCAAGACTATTCGGTATAGCTATTCGGTGATCTTCGAACTGACTGACCGAATCGTCGCGTCGCATCCACACACGATCACTTATGTCTTTCTCATCTTCCAATGCAAGCGAATCAATTTTTCTCCGTCATTTTTGATTTTAGATATTCTATTGTAAAA
Source organism: Acromyrmex charruanus (assembly GCA_017607545.1). Lineage (NCBI taxonomy): Eukaryota > Metazoa > Arthropoda > Insecta > Hymenoptera > Formicidae > Acromyrmex > Acromyrmex charruanus. The sequence goes on along the minus strand of JAANIC010005313.1, from coordinate 355,910 downwards.
GGGTTGAGAAAGTGTCGTCATTCCTTGAGTATATAGGTATTTCAATGAAGAAACTTGTTAAAATTTTTTATTGCTATTAAAAGCGGCTAGAAAAATCTGGAAGAAAAAATAAAAATATTTAGATACTCAAACGTGACAAAAGTAAAACAAGTATTTTTTTAAAAAAGAAAGATTTGAAATTAAATCATCAATGTGTATCAAATGTAATCAACCAATAGAAAAATGCAATGATTAAATTTCAAGAATAGTCTTGTTGATTTTATTCCGATAGAGAAGAACATTTCAATTACAATAGCATAATTTTTACCTTTAATAGTCACCTTGATATTATTTTTTTCTGAGCAATGTTTCCGGCCTCGTATTCATTTATCCATTGACGTATATTCCTTTAGTCATTGACGCTTTAGCCAAAATCGTCGCTAATCGACTCTTTTTTGTGTATCAATCAAGCTTGGGTTACAACATCTCACCTTCGTGAAACTCTTGATTCGTCCCAGCGAGCCTCGTCAGGGTCACAAGATCCATTACCATGTCGAAAATGTCATACGGAAAATATTGAAAATAATATTAATTCTCGAATGTTTGCTCCATAAACTTATCTGAAATTATTCGCAACCATAGCGCGATACACACGTATCGATTTTGATAGAAAAAAAACTCAAATTAATTAATCCATATTGAATCCATATAATTAATTGAATCTGACATGATGTAGGTATATTTATGTCTAAATATGTATAAAAATAATCAATTGAATTAGCTATAACATTCTAAGATGTAATATGGAAAGTTTTTAACCCTCGCAATTACCGCATATATTTTTACTTCCGTCGTTATCGCACGGGGGCATACAGCACACCCCGTCAATGACAAGTGTCTCTAATTTTCGATAAAATCCACTGATTAAAATAAATGTGTAAAATCTTCATTTTGTGGAGGACCTAAATAAGGGCATATAAATAGAACTGCAACTAGAAAATTGTAAATTACAAAAAATATTTATTGAACAAAAGTCAATTTTTCAAATTATCACGAAAAATGTTTTTTTTTCAAAAAATTATTATAATTGTACTTAATATAAAAATAAAAATAAGGAAATTGAAGGAATGAACTGTTGAAAGTGTATATTTTAATTAAATTAAAAGCATGTATCAAAATATTAATTCTCGTACAAGTACATGCATTTATTTTGACAAATAAAATTGCACGATTTTTATTTTATAAAAAAAGCATGATTGCTACTGCTTTTTCACATACAACTAATGACGCTAGGAAAAAATATATGTTGATCACTTAAGCTTTTTCTTCTACACCCAGTACCTCATTTACCGGTTTCTACAAATGCTGCGCAATTTTCAAATCTTCTGAGTATATCATACCTCCGTATATAATAACCGAGGATTAACAATAATTCAGTTAAAAAATTATTATTTATTAAAAATTATATTAAACGCTGTGACATTTATATTTCTTAAAAAATATCGTGTTATATCGTATGAAAAACTATTATACATATAAAGTTATGTACACACACACGCACACGCACACGCACACGCACACGTACACGCACATATATATGCACATTTGAATTTAAATTAGATATTAATAAAACATGTCAAAGATAAATAAGTAATCTCAATGAATTAATAATACAAATGGTAGCTACTTGTTAATAATGAAGCTGAATCGGTATAGTATAGTATTGCTTATATTTGTTTGAGACATCGTTTAGAAACAACTATATGAAATTTTAATAATTTTTCCTCTCTCTCTCTCTCTCTCTCTCTCTCTCTTTCTGCTTTATAAATAATATTTGAAAACAGATTACATTTTTCTTTCATTGCTATATTTAACAATGATGCTATACGTAACTCGTCATTGGAAATTTTTGACTTGAGAAGAAACAGTCATGTCAAATTTCGCAGATAAAATCACTACTCATGTCAAACGCAATACGATCGTTATAAACGATCGATAAATTGTGTCAAATATGATCGAAAAACCTGATAACGTTTCTTTGCAGATAAGTAACGTTAGTTTGCAATCGCAGCGCCTGCGTATCTCTATTATCAATGCATGATAATCGGTAAGAACGCGTTTCGTAAACTTCCGGGGAAAATCAACATAATGAAGACATCGTCGTGTAATTTTTCTGTTTATAAAGTTGCAAGCGCTCTCGGCTGTACTCGGCTCTACGCTCGTTTGTTTGCTTTCTCCTTATCATTTCTACATTTTCAATCGACAAATTTTACGCGCATAATATTGGAGAAATCATTCAAAGATTTGAAAAAAGAGGAGAGATCAGGAAGATCCTTGTTGAGGAACAAAAAACAAAAATAAGAAAAATGTGCATGTGAAATATATATGTTTATATGTTTGCGCAATAATTCGTGTACGCGATGATTAAATGAACTATAATTATTTATCAGTCTAATACGATATCTATCTACATCAAACCTGACGCAAACATTCGATAACGCGCTCTGTTGGAAACAACTAAATCTTCATCAGCTTTACTCGAGACGACTCTTGTGATAACGTTTGAAAAAGAATTCTTTTTTTACAACCTGCAGAAAACAAACTAGCAATTCTGTTGTTACTTTCATACGTTATATCGGTTATGTATATATGTGTACATCGAAACGTACGAGAGAGAGAGAGAGAGAGAGAGAGAGACTTCGCTTTCGAATTTAAACAATTATTATTTACATAGATACACGATTATAAGTTAAATAGCTGCAACATAGCGCAATCTTTGCGATACGGTGTAAATCAATTAACTTTACGATAATATGATCGAGCTCAAATACACACGTTTTTCTGCATGTAAGTCATAAATAAAAATTAAAAAATTTAAATTAGACAAGTGTGTGACACGAGAATACTCGGGACGTATATACCACTCTGTGTTCCGTACAATCGTTAAACACCATTTGACAATTGAGTACAGGGTCGGGCGGCTCTTTAGGCGGTAATCAAAGAAGCGATTGTCACGATGCGCGTACGATCGTCAAAGCGATGACGTAAGAGATCAAAACTATGAAATTGTATAAGAAAATAAGGCCAGGGATTCGAAATAAAAACGGAAACCTTCGATCGACTCCTTGGATCATCATGGGGCATTATAGAGATCGAATTATAGCTCACAGCACAGCAAAGTCGTCTAAAAGATGACTAAAAGATATATCTTTTAGTGAGACAGATGCACGTCGCATCGTTAATTATCTTTATAGCCTTATCCATATGATAACTAAAGAATGACTTCTGAGGATGTCTTTTAGCCATCCTTAAGACTTGTGTATTTTAGTTTTTATATTTTGGCACATATAACATTAGGTTTAATAACATCAGGTCCCTGAATTAGTTTTTACATAGAACTAAATGAAATATTGCATGTCAATATACATCCCATTTCTGCAATGTTTGCCGTGTCGCTGTGCGCAAGAGTCATATTATCTTTCATCATAATCCCTTTTGGGGATTCGCTTTCAAAAAAGATTTTATCAATATTCATTAAAACACTGGTAAAATTTCTCATAATCCTGCACCTTTTATTCCATCTTATATGGTTTCCAAACACGAAAAATGAATTCCATCGCGTCCGTCTGCTAGCGATCTCGCTTACTGCTCGCGAGTGAGTGATGAAAAGTATATAAAATAGCGAAGTATATAAAGAAAAGCGATTATATCTTCTTTAGAGCTATCTTTTTATTATCTTTCGGTAATACGAAATTAAATATCTTTTAGTCGACTTTCCGCGTTTTGTCGAAACGGCAACCGGCATAAAAAAATAAAGAAAAGAAAAGATGTCTTTTTTAAGTTATCTTTTCGACAAGAACTAAAAGACGTCTTATAGATCTTTATTATCTTTTCGTCTTACCGAAAAGAATATCTAAAAACGATATCTTTTTGCTATATTTTAAACTTAGACGTACTGCATCTTCGAAAAGACAGCTTCAAAAGACAGCTTTTCGTTATCTTTCAATATTTCGTGTTGTCTAGTAGTGCAGTTTCATAATCAACAAATGCGCCAAGAAAGCTCGACGATTGTAGAAAACATCGTAAAAGATTTCCGACACGAATCTACGAGACCCAATATTTCATTCGCGCGTTTTATCGACATTATTATTCACGGCGATTATATCGCATCGATTATCTTATATTGCGGAAGACGGAAATAATGAAGTTTGAACAGCGTTTATTCATATGTACAAGAATTTCCGATAATTTAAATTCTAAATAACGCACGCACTCATTAATAATTTAATTATACATATATTGGCCTCTTTTTACACACAAGTATATATGTACAAAAACGTATTATTTGTATAAATACGTTTATATAACTGCTATTATCCCTGAAACGTCATAAATCACAAATACGTTTTCGCAGATAAGAATA
>JAANIC010005313.1:299097-340701 GCA_017607545.1 Acromyrmex charruanus | reverse complement strand
CACACACAAACACACACACACACACACACACACACACACACACACACACACACACACACACACACACCTGATATTTGTTAGAAGCTTATCAATAGAAGGACAAGACTATCATTTTTTTATTCATTCAATTTATAATATATCTACACATGGCATGTTATTTAAAGAATATTCCAGCATATAATGATTCTTTCTATGTTCCATCTGCAAGAAAAAATTATTTTTATTACAATACATACACAGAGTCAAGATTTGAAAGAAAAAAAAAGAAAAATAAAGAATGAAGGAAGAGAAGAGAAGAGAAAAGAGATAGGAAGGGAAGAAAGAGAAGGAAAGGAAAGAGAGAAAAGAAAAAGGCAGAATAAGAATACATGTATATGCATGCTTCTATCGCAGTCCATTACTTTCCCATTTGTGGTCTGGAAGGAGCTGGTGATAATCAAGTCATATCACACATTCCGTTTAAAAAGCTCGTTATCACAGGTGATAAAGATTTGAGGTAATTAAATGTTTAGATGACTTTCGAGCATGTCTCGCCAACGAGCTACGGTGACGATGTATTACTTCCAAATGGCACATACGAACTAAATGTGTCGCTGACAACATCGAGAACGGATGATGCGAGCGAACTCGTATGTTTCAATAATCACGCGGTAACATACTTTTGAGCAACTGGTTTGCACTAATCTTTTTACACTCGAAGCCCGACTTTGAATATACAAACGCAATTGTTTTATCGTTATCTACTCGGAAGCTGTAAAAGCAAACAGCTCGTTTAGCATACTCGTTATTGTACGTGCCATCAAATTATGGTGAGAATTTCAGATTTGTTGTTGGATGCTATCATCGTTGTGACTCACAAGCCTTCAACTTTGGCACACCGATGTCAATAGTCGGCTTGTCATTATCAGCTGATGAAACCATTGATCTATAGGGTTCATCCAGATGCGCAACTGCTCACTGAGCTCCGCTCAGGGAGCTCTTTCATCTGATTGGAGCTCTTTCGTCTATATTTTAGGATTTAATAGAATAATCCAATCAAATGAAAGAGCTGACTGAGGCTGCGGTCCACTTGCTTCTTCCAAATGCTCTGAACGTTACGCTCCGATTAGTCCATTATTGGGTGCTTTCCATTTGATGACACAAGTCGACACAAGTGTTGTTCTATCTTTGTCACTCTCTGAATGTCAACGAGGATAGAACGACGCTTGTGTCGACTTGTGTCATCAAATGGAAAGCACCTATTATTTCGAATGCTACAATTGCTACGTGAACGCTACAGCCAACCCTTGTATTCTTAAGCGGGGAGCACAAGTTCTTACATAACCCATAACTCCGTTCAGAACGCGCTTTTATCTCTGAAATTCTATAATATGCGTAAAGCCGGTTCTATATTAATGGCAAGCTGATCGGAAGTTTATTGCGACAGCCAATCTGAAGCTTGTATTTTGAAATCAACGCTTCATATTGGCTGTCGCAGTACTGAATGCACCCATGGAGTATGATGGAACTGGTCAACTGGAGCGCGGGGCAAACATGACGGTGCTACAGAACATATGCTAGAGATGGTAGTGGAGATGAATGTCGCTTCTCTTATATATATGACTCTTACTTTTTATTCCGTAATTGCAAGGTTATATTTGTCGCATTTGCACGATTTCCACGATTCATTCGATAATGAATGTTGTGTACGGTCGTGTTACATCTCGCGTAAGTTTGGAGATATTGAATAAGCAAACTCGTGGATATTGAATTACAAACTAACACAAAACTAATAATTTTTATAGACTCCTTTAATTGAACAACTTAGAAATATATGATAATAACATAAAGTACAAGCGATAGGAGTCAACACTGGTTATCAATTAACGCAATTCTTAATATTAAATATATAAACCTTAATCTTGAAAACGGATAAAGTTTTTTATTAAATATATAATTATACACACACACATACACACACACACACACACATATGCTTAAATAAATAATAAAGTTCTCTATCTCTCTCTAACAGATCGGATCGCTTATACTTACGAGAAATGTGTCAGTATGTTGTTGTAAGCGAAAAGACAATTTTCAAGATAACAATTTAATTCATCCGGAAGGTCGAGAGCCCGATATTCCACATTACGTGGAACGAGAAGGAGAAAATGCCAATCTCAAACGAGCACGGTATCATTCAAAATTTTTTTACAATAATCTAATAGTTTTATCGATAATCTAAAGATACTAGTTGATTCTACAATAAATCGGTAGTAATCCTAAGTCTTATCAGTGAACTGGTGAAGTTAGCCAACCACTGACTAATTAAGACTATCAATTTTTTTAAGACTGATCAAATTCGACTTTATTCCTTCCCATTAGTCGAGCTAAACGATTCTCTATACAACTAACGACTAGTGTAGATGTGAAAAAACATAATCAACTATTTAGGTTAAAACTAGTTAAGACTTAAGATTTCCGACTATTGACTCATTGCAGAATCAGCAACATAACATACTTTTTTCGAAATCTTGTTTGTATTGTGCGTATTATGATGTATCTTTTACAATCTGTGATAAAACTGTAATATGTAACTGAATTAAGATTTAATATCATACTTTGTCATGATAATCATTGTTTATACGAATACATTTACAATTAATTTACAAATAAATTGTTTTGTTACACTCGTGACGAGACTCATTCTATTTTTTTCCATTGTCAATTTAGATTGACATATCAATCTCGTAAACGTGGCATGTTGGAGAATGGTATACTTCTTAGTACCTTTGCAAACAAATATTTGAATACGTTTGATGATAAACAATTAAGATTATATGATCAACTTATAAATTTACCATCCAATGATTGGGATATATTTTATTGGGCAACTGGTGTCAAGCCAACTCCACCTGAATTTGATAATGAAGTGATGGACTTGCTGAAAAATCATATTCAGAATGAAGACCGACAAGCTGGGATAATGCAACCAGATTTATAAATAATATATTAAGGATACGTTTTGATATTCACAGTTTCTGAAAGTCTATAGTCCACATAATGTATACTGTATATTAGTTTAAGCACTGGTGCAGTGTCCTCTAGGGACTCTAGGACGGTGAATATCGGAACGCACTCTATGTAGCAAATGTTAAAAGGACTCAACCTAATGTATACTTAGTAAATACTTAGTATATAATAATCTAGACTTTGAATATAAACCTGTATTAATTTTAAGTACAAGTCATGATAAGCAATAAAGAATTATTGAAAACATCATTTGTAATAAATTTTTAGGTTATTCTATACATATTGCATATATATCTATTTTAATTAAACACTGATGAAGCTATATTTATATAATTTGTCCAATGTTTAACAAAATCACATGTCTTAAAAAATATTTTATTACGAAAGATTTATTTCATATACATGTTTGGTGATTACTTGGATACAAAAATGAATTTACAATGCTTATCAAATTCGTTCAATAAAATGTCTAAAATGCAATACAGAGAATTTCGGATATCATCTATCCCAAGAGGGAGTGTCCCCATTTGCGATCCATGTTGCGATCGACTACAGCTACTCGTAATAACCGATGCCTAGAATCTTTCCACAAGCCGAGTACTGTAAGAGACTTCTGATTAATCACAACGTGGTCATACGATTCTCACCTCTCTCAACATATATACAAGAATTGTGTGATGTATACTATTGCAAATGCCGTAAATAATTTGTAATTAATCAAACAATATTCATATATCTGTTAGGATTTGCCAGATATTGTTTACTTTGACTGAAACTTGCAAGTCCTACTGTCTTTTTTGTAGTAGTATTATATTTTGTTGAACCTTTTGATGAGCTTCTTGATGAACATTTTCCCCTTCTTGCACTGCAAATGTACAAATATTATATAATTATGTATAAAACCTGTATAAAATTCTTTCTAAAACATATATGTGCATGTGTATTTTTTTGCTAATGAATATATATAACCATTATGTATGTTGTATATAACGAGAAAAGTAACATGCGCATGCATATTTATTTTTACATTACCTGAAACCACCTCGTTTATATTTTTTATTAGTACTATTAGATCTATTGCTTATCTTTCGTTTCTTGCCAATGCTAGTATTATTGTTGTAAGAGTAATTAGAATCATTGTCATCCCAGGTGCTATCATTAACATCACTATTCTTATCTTCATCATTTACATTCAGCAATTCTAAAAAAAAAAATAATAGAATAATCAATAAAATATTACTTTACACTAATTATATGCGAGTATCATACCAGTTTTTTCTTTCGCGTATTTCTGCGTAATGTTTAAAAGAGCTTTGCCATATTTAACAAAGTTAGCCTTAGTGACGTGTGGTATTTGTAACATGGATTCTTCGGTTTCTGGTAAACGCTGGCTCATAGCTCTGACAGCTACCATATTCATAATAGAAGAAGCAGAAACATCCAATGCACTAGCGATACCTCGTATTATCGTCATCAACTCGGCATAGCAACGATCTTGCAATTCTTTTATAATACCATCAACTTTCTTTGTAACTGTTGAAACTGTAGCTACACCACTAGTAGATTTATTCGATTGTCTCGTTGGGATTTGTACCTTTGCAAGATAAAAACAATAAAAAGACACAATAAACAGAAAAATTGTCCTATATATGCTAATATGTGTGTGTGTGTGTGTGTGTGTGTGTGTGTGTGTGTGTGTGTGTGTGTGTGTGTGTGTGTATATTAAGTACCGCGAAAAACTTGTGTCGGTTTTTCAAGATAAGTTTATAGGGGAAAAAACGGTACGAATTTTCTGCGGTATGTAATATATACATATAAACATGTATATGACTTGGATATTAATATCGAAAATGATGACATATAAACTTTTAATTATACATTTTACATTCTAGATATTCTATTAAGACTAAATACCTTTACATCTTTTTTTGTCATGAGTTCACTCGCTTTTGGTCCAATTTTTACGTATGCACAAGCAATTTCGTTATTAATATACATATTTTCTTGTAAATATTCTTGCAGTACCATATAATGCAAAAGACGTTCTATGTCATTTTTATTCCATGATTTACCACGACCATATAAAGGATGGTTTGTAAGACCTGTAAAAAGAATTATTTAGTTGTATTATTAATATAAATATCAATTTATTTTTTATGATTTTATATATATATATATATATATATATATAAATTATAAAACAAGTATAAACCTGATTCTCTAATCTTTTTCAGATCACTACCCTTAAAAATATCTGTTAAGAATACTAATGTAAGTTTGCAATTCTTTCTATTGTTAATATCTCGTACAGCTTTCATAATCTCTTTTGCATCTTCAGTAACGTCTAACATTGTAATCTCGGCCTAAAATTATTAATTAATACCAATTCCATTTAGATAACTATATTTTTGCTGTGATAATTATTTATCCATATGATATACCTTAGACCTGCAATTATCACACGTAGCTATTTTATTCGAGATGCATTGTTGCCTATCAAATATCTCTCCAAAATAATTAAGCTGTAACGATCTACGGCAGTCTGTACGATTTTCACAAAATGCTACCATCTTAAATAAATTATCCATGTGTGTACTAATGACTTGTGGATTTGGATTATCCTGTTCAAACATTTTTCTGATTCTGTGCATGTCTGCATAATGATAAAATAAAATGCAATCTGCTATTTCACCATCACGACCAGCGCGACCACTTTCCTGATAATAGCTTTCTATAGACTTTGGTAAAGCTGCATGTATTACAAAGCGCACGTTTGGTTTATCGATACCCATTCCAAAGGCTATAGTTGCACATATAACATGTACCTGAAGAAAGTATATAAACATGTAATTTTATTAAAAATACAATGCACGCACATACGCACATAAACATATGTTTACACGCACATACACACTTTAATATTTAATATTTTTATAATTACACATTTCACGATATAATTTTATACATTATATCAGTGTATATGCACGCGCATACGAGCATGTACGTATATTTTTTGTTGTACATAGTATAATAAATGTACTTCATCGGAAATCCATTTTCCTTGGCAGTTGCTTCTTTGAGTATCTGAGAGTCCTGCATGATAACTCAATACTTTAATACCATTTTTTTTCATATGTGCAGCGTAATCTTCGCAATCCTTACGCGATAAACAATATACGATGCCGCAAGTATTTTTAAATTTTGTCATTATCATAGCTACGATTTCATCAGAACAATTTTTCCCTTTCTTCGATATTATACTGTATCTCAAGTTAGGCCTATTGAAACTCGACATAAACCTAAAAAATGTAATCATTAATCTTTTTCACAGATGAGAAGTAACGTCATTACTTTGCTGATCGTTACTTGCTTGTTATAATGATTTGGTAATGACATTACAAATTTTTTTATAACGGTAATGATAACACCAGAATTGAAAAAATCAATCGTTACTTGTAACTGATTGAAAAAAATAACTCCTAATTTGTAATATGCGTTACTTTTTTATTTGTGACTCGTTATATATTACTTTTTTCAATAGTAAAATAATGGTGACAAGCTACTTTTCAAAGTGACTTTTCCGACCTTAGTACAACCTTAGCGTCGTAAAAAATATTGCAATGTCATTATCAAAATGTTTATTATAAAAAGTAACGTCAAAATAACGGAAAAATAACATTTCCCAATGCTGAATTCTTTTTAATATAGAGCAACATATGCAAACAAAAATTATACAATCACACGCATACACAAACATACACACACACACACACACACACACACACACACACAATCAAATATACCATTTTGGATTAGTCATGCCCAACTGATGCAAAATATCTGTTCTAACACGCGGTGTGGCTGTTGCAGTTAGAGCCATTGTTGGCACTTTGGGATAATTGTTCCTGAGACACTTTAATTTTTTATAGTCTGGTCTAAAATCGTGACCCCATTGACTAACGCAATGTGCTTCATCAATAACAAATCTTGTCAATAATTCTCTCTCATACAAAATAGTCAGAGTATTACAAAATTTTTGCGAGGCGGAAATTTTTTCTGGTGTTACATATAATATTTTGAGAGCTGGTTCTTTTTTGGAAAGTTCCCTGTATATCGCCTCTGCTTGATTATCTGTTATAGAGCCAGATAAATGAGCTGCAGGAATCTATAATTTTAAATCAAAAATAAAGAATATATACTGTAATAGCATATACATTTCTGTAATGTAAATGAGTATTCTTTTTATATTATATGTTGTTACATTAGATTATTTCCCTTATTACGTATCTAATACGTAATAAAGTAATAATCAGGGATGATAAGTAAAGTAACGCCGTTATTTTTATCGTTATTTTTCATAATAACGATTTGATATTGGCAATTTTTTATGACTGTAACGATAATTAATTAAACGCTAAGATTGTGCTAAAATTGGAAAAGTCACTTTAAAAAGTAATTTGTTATCATTATTATGTGTTTACTTACTGAAAAAAAAGAGTAATTTGTAACGAGTAAAGAATAACTTGTTATAAATGCCGAGTTAATTTCCAAATCTGATGTTAGTCATAAAAAAAATTCGTCATTACCAAATTGTTATAACAAAGTATCGAAGAAAAATAACGACATTACAGGTAACGTTATTTGTCAACTCTGGTAATAATACTTTCTCTTACATCAAGTGAGATAAGTTTTTGAACTTGATCTAAAATAAGACTTTTTAATGGTGAGATAACAATAGTTAATCCAACATTTAAAAGGGCAGGAAGTTGATAACAAAGAGATTTTCCACCGCCAGTCGGCATTAATATAAAGCAATCAAATCCCACAAGTGTCGCATTGATAGCTTGCAATTGATTTGGCCTAAAAATATATAAACCAAATCTTTGCCGAAATATCTAAAATAAAGATAATTAATGTGCAATTATAACTGTATTTTCATTATTGATCTAATATGTGTCCGACTGTATGAATTAATTATTACAAAATGACATTATATTTATTCTTTAATAAAGTTATAAAAATAAAAATTATATATTTTACGTACAAATATATTTTACGTACCTTTAACATTTCTTGCGAATGTGAATATGTTAAACTATCAAATTCTCCACTGATACCATCATTTTTATAATTACCGGTAAATTGTCCATATTCCACACTCTTTTTTTCGATTTTTGATTTTGTTTTATCACCAGTGTGATAATTGCTATTTTGTGCTACATTACTCAATGGCCAATCTACAAATTATTGGAATTATTATTTATCATATTATCAGCATGTACAATAAAATGTAAAATAAAAAAGTATACACACACACACACACACACACACAGACACACACACACACACACACGTTTTGTGTATGCTTGTTGTGTGTGTGTGTGTGTGTGTGTGTGTGTGTGTTATGTATGTATATGCATGTGTGCGCTCGCGCCCACACATACACATAGGGTGTTCCATTTTAAAGAATCCATGGAAATATCTCGGAAACACTGCATTAAATCGAAAAATGTTTCAGGCGAAAAGTTTTTCGACTTCGAGGGGAACATGAGATGGTATCATTTATTTGACCTTGGGTGACATTATCGAGGTCAGAGCAAGGTCACTTTGAATTTTTTAAATGGAATCCCCCATTTTTCATCACATATTTTTTTAGCTTATCTCGAGAACTTTTCAAAACATTATAATAAAATTTTTTTTTTTTTATATAAAAATGAATTTTTAGTGCAAAAATGAAAATAAGAGGTACAACCTCCTTCCTTAAAAAAAAAAATGAAACACCTTGTATATATAAAGCTCGTACCTGTAAAATCGTCGTTTATATCTATATTACAATTTTCTCCTAAAGCTGGAAATTGATCTAATTCTTGTGTTAAGGTTTCAACTTTTGCAGTAAATCTTTGGATGCCTATAAAATATTTTCTCATTGAAAACTAAAAGAAGAAAAGATTAATGATTTATTCGTTACCTGCCATATCTTGTGATTTATTTGTATTAATCTTGTTATCTTCCGAACTATCCAAGATGGCATTTCTTTGCGTAAATCCATCATTTTCACTACTTGATGGCGTTGAAATACTGTCATTAAGTGTATCTTTTATGGAGATACAATCGGAATCCACTGAAGAATTCATTGCCTTTGATACTTGTTGGTCTTTTTCCCACATTTCTGCTATCGTTTTAGAAACTTGAATGCCTAATACTGTTTTAACAGGTCTTTTTAATTGGAAAGTACTCTTCTTATTTGGAGGTATAATTTCAGGTGGCTTAACTGCTGACACAGCTTCCAAATTATTGGATGCTAAATCGTACTCCTTTGCATTTGTTAAATCTTGAAAATCTATCGTTTTGGATACTGAGGTACATGAAGCAGTAAAACCATCACAGTCATTTATCAAGCGACTCTCGGACATGCACGAAATTGGTGTCTTAATTGATGTTGACGATGCAGACCTAGGTGTTTCTGGAGATTCGGATACATTCCTTTCATCTTCCTTTTGCAACTTTGATAATTTGGTTTGCACTAAGCGTAATTTAGCTTTTATGTGTCGATGCAAACCTTGCAACTTTTTGAAAGAGTCTGCATCGAATTTCGGAAATTGTTCTAATATTGGTAATGGAATTGATTCGAGCGCGACACAAAATTTGTCAAGAACTTCAATTTGAAGTTCCTTTAAATCTTCACGTCTTTCGAGCAACTTATCTTCTGTAATCTAAATATAATGTCCAAAGAAAGAGAGATAACAATTACCTTGAATTTAAACATTTTACATAAAATATCAATTCAAAATATAAAACTTACAGGTACTGTAGACATTACTGATTTCTGTTGAACCAATTCAATCCATGAGCCTAATTGCTTATTTAAACCTAAATCTTTCAAATTCAATCTAATATCAGGACCAACCCAATTATTTCTCTGTAATCTCTCACCATTATATTTAGAGCTAGGAGAGTTACAGCTAGTACTGTCTGTATCAGAATCTGAAATTATAATATTTTTCTTTTCTTTAATGGATATTGTGTCACATTTTTTTGGAGTCCATAAATGCTTATCTTCTGTATTTTTAGGCATTTTTTTAAGTGGGCTTTTGCACGAGTCTGAACTATCTGAATTATCCTGCAGTTCAAAATATTGAAATCAAATTATTTTATAATAAATCATTAATGTTTTGTAAATCATAATTTCATAAAATACATGCATATAAATTGACATATAATAATATTGTAGTTTTATTTATCAATTAGAACTATGATCTTACAAGATTTATTATCGTGTCTATTGTTACCAAGTCCCCAGCTACTCTCCTTTGTTCATTAAAATACAAATCATTCGACCATTCATTATTTAAAACTTTCTTTTCTGCCACTGATTTTGATGTACTAAAAAATATTCAATTACTAATTTAAGTTTTTTTTTAAGTATTAAAAATACGAAACATATACTACATAATGAAAATTTAAATATATTGAGATGCGCACATATATCTTATTTAGGGCATTTTTACAAAATAAAATAAACTTTGTCTACCTAGTCAGCATATTGTTTTCATTTACATTCTTTGCCAAAAATCCCACTATCGTAGATTGGATATTCTTTTGACCAAACACCGTCTTTTTTGACATTGTCAGCACAAATTTTAGACAACTACAAATGACTACTAGCAGTTTGCTTAAGTTTGTTTTACTCGAATACTTTGATATTGAAACAATTATTCTCGGAAGTCATGTAAACACTGATACTATACGCTATGCTACTTTACGCGCTTAAATTAATTAAAAACCTGCGGTATATGATACTTGTTTCTAGCTGAATTGCTAGCTGGGTTCAGCAATGCAAATCTGAGGCGGATCCAAATTGGAGTGCTCTTTTTCTACAATACACGTGACATATGCTATAATATAAGAGCACTCCGACGCTTCAGATCTACATTACCGAACGTAGCTATCTATAAAACTTTTTTCTAGGAAGAAAAGTGAAAAGTGAAAAATTTCTCCATTAACTCCAATGGTTAAAATTTTCACTTTTCACCATCCGAGGGATAAAGTTTCATGATTGATACTCAGCTGGATTAGAATCTTGCCACCGTATTGGCTATGATATTGGCACTGACAGCATGGCAGCCAATACGGTAACAAAATTCTAATCCAGCTAGCGATCTAACAGCAAAAAACAAGCATGTTAGTGTGCCGCAGGCTTAACATTTCGTTGATTATTATGGTATATCCATACTTTGCCCGGATCTACAATAGATTTTTAATCCTTATGTCTCCGACACACCAGCGCGAAGTTCGTCGCGCGCGACACGCGATATCCAATGAGTGTACAGTTATATCGATGTTTTCATTCTAAAGGTATACTCTCATTGGATATTGCGTGTCACGCGCGACGAATATCGCGCTGATGTGCCGAAGTTATTAGGCTGCTTTTTTGTGCTGACGCTCGACGCTTTTTCAGCGTAAAAACAAATCACGTGGTCAAAATTGTTTCTTGGTATTCGTCAATTTTGATCACGTGATTTGATTTAATGCTCGAATCGAACATCAAGTATTAGCAAGAAAATGCAGCTTTAAGCCATAAGGATTGGACGAATAACAATCAATTATTCTTCTCACATTCCACTGTAATTGGTCAATTTCTTATGGCTTAAGACTTAAAACATCTATTGTAGGTAGAACCGGATGTCTCCTGCACACAGAACGCGGCAACGCTTGCCACGCAGCGGAAGTTATCGTACTAACTAATTATTCTATGTTTTTAATTGCTTCTGCACACTGGACGCAAAAACGCTTGCCGAGCTACAAAATGTGATGCGGTAGCCAATAAGCTTACAGCTCCTAGTATGTTTATTGGTTACCGTGCTCTCATTTTGCCGCACTCTGTGTGCAGGAGCCATTATGCGACAACTCTTACCACCGTAGCAGAAGTTGTTGCACTAGTCAATAATTCTACGACCCCTTTTATACACCGATCACACGTATTAATTAATTACCTTATCAAGTATCAAGTGTACAATGTAAACTAGGCATTTGTTCTTAAATCGGCTTAAAGCGTAGTTTACAATGGCTCTGTTCTTTTTGGCTATAATTTTTGCATCAGTTCATTTTCTTTTTCTCTCTAGGAGGAAAGAAGAGGAACTAACAGCAAACCTAATAAGTTGCCAACACACTGTCGCAGACTGGCTTCACAGCAGCCGATTCACTAATTACACTAATCACTAATTACTATTGGTACTTCTGATTGGCTGTTACGAAACATTGCGACTGGCGACGAACACTGCTTTCACATGTAGCATAACTTGCGTCAACCAATCAAATCGTATCAAATTGTATTAGTTACTACACATCAGTGATGCGCTGTCGTAGGAATTATTCCCACATGGAAATGTTCGTGCGCATGCGTAAGCTGCCGTTACAGTTTCGTATTGGCTGCTTTTACATCGCATCGGCAATACGCATGTGCACAAACATTCCCGTGAATGAATAATTCCCATGACAAATTCGTTTCAGTGCAGTATCCAGTCATTTGGAAACGCTTCTCTAGTACAGTATCCAGCAAAATGGCGGCTACTGAATACTGCACTGAAGCGAAATGGGAACGCAGCCATAACGCATTATTCTAGTTGAGACGATTGGATTGGCTGACATAAGTTACGCTCACGCAAGTTACGCTGTATGTGAAAGTAGCCTGAATATTTGCAGTTTATTATAGATTATGCTTTACTTTGCAAAACCTCTAGAAATTATGTAAGGTGCGGTCCACTTGCTTCTCTTCTTTGGCGCTTTTAAATACTTCCTTAATTCTTGATTGATCAATCGGAAAAAAGACTTTTACTAATTGACTAATCAAAAAATGCTTTGAAGCATTTGTAGTGCACTGGCCTGCAGAAATGCTTTTATTCATTCAAGAGGGATGCGTTTCGGAACACAATCGAACTGTGTTCCGAAACGCATCCATCTTAAATGTGTAAAGGAACCTCTTTCTGTCGGCCAGTGTACATACGTACAAATATGTGCGAAGGGTGTTCTTTCTTCCTCCTCGTAAAACCAAAATCAACTTTTAATTAAATCTCGTTTTGCGTGCAAACTTCAAAACCTATGTGGAACCACGCTTCGCGTAGCAAGTTATAAACTCATGAGCGATTCCACACGAGTTTACTACTTTTTGTACATAATAGGAGCAGAGCAGGCATTCATTTTCAGTGAAAACGGGTCAAATTAAATGAGCTTAATTTCATTAAAATCGGAGGTGAGGTAACGATTCTAAATAAATACTGATCTAAGTACGTATATACATAGCGCTGCGTTAAGTCGATGTGACAGATTTCCTAACCTCAATAGTCATCAACTTTAAGGGCTATGGCTACCGTACACAAAATAACATAAAGTGCATACGCATAGCACAAGACCTCTAGACCAATGATCATCCGACAAAAAGATGCCATATTGATTTGCATAAGATGTTCATTGGCCCTAGACGTTCCGAAGTGGCCTTAGACGAGGAGCACAGACTCTTATATAACGCATAATACATAATGCATGAGAAAATGAACCAATTATAGTTCTTTATTTCCTTTCTCTCCATAAAATAAAAAACTCTGATTAGTTTATTTTCTCATGCCTCATGTTTTATGCATTATACAAGAGTCTGTGTTCCCGCTTTAGGGTATATTCACATAACTTGCAGCCGCATAATCGTACGCATAAAGAAAATTATCCAATCGCATTTCTCCTATAAAGACGCACGTAAAATGTGATTGCATAATTTTTTTTATGCACACGTTTATGGCTATGCAAGTTGTATAAATAGGGAGCACAGATTCTTGCATAACGCATAACACGTAATGCATAAGAAAAGCATATACCAATTCAAGTCCTCCGTTTCCTTTCTTTCCATGAAATAAAGAACTCTGGTTGGTTCAATTTCTTATGCCTCATATGTTATATGACTATGCAGTTGTATGGAATAGCCCTAACCTCGGATCTACTATTGATTTTTAAGCCTTAAGCCATAAGGAATGGACGAATCGCAATCAATTGTTCTCTTGGCATTCGACTGTAGTTGATCAATTTCTTACGACTTAAAGCTTAAAACATCTATTGTAGATCCGGGCAAAGTCATAAAACATTTTGGATTTTATTCATGTTTTATGTTTTTCATGCTAATTTCAATGAGTATGTAAAACTTTTACTTTCAAAACTTGCTTGCTTGGTATAATTTGTTTTACTATCATTGCAAAATGAACATTTATAAAGATATATTAAATAATAATACATAATCCGTGAAATATTCGAAATTGAAGAAGAAATTCTTCCAGAAATGTTAGATAAATTATAAATTATAGAGAAACGCAAAAGTATTGCTGTGATTTACGTGGGCATTTGATAGCGAGAAGTACAGTATTATTGTACAGATCGTGATATGTAATATTTTTGTTTATACACAAAATAAATGAAATCTAATAATTGATTTACTGTACAAAAGTGATTTTATTGTATTTTTCTTGAAAAAAGAAACTGATATTTTTTACTCATAAAAATCGTCATTCGATTTAGGTGTTTATATAATTCAACTTTTTCAAGCCAACATAATGTTTTATTATTTTTTCAAAGTACCTTCAACTATAGCATAAAAAAATTTTTTCATTCACTCATATAAAAGTTATAAATTTTTAACTGATATCGCGCTTTTTCCAAATTCTCATTTATATTTAAATTTCTAAAGAATAAGTAAAATATAATCCGACTTCTCTCTATTATGGTAAAAACTCATTAAAGCTTTCACAAGTATACAAGAATTTTCACATATAATCTGGATTAATAAAGAAATTCATTGTAGACTTTTTCCTCATTTTGTGGACCAAAATTAAAAATTTCACGTTGTTGATGAAGAGTTAAATTACATCATAACTGTCTTGAAAGTGACATAAACCAATGTGGAACATAGAAATTTCCATTGTGGAGCAAAGAACCAAATATGTCATTATATGTCAAAGCAGCAATTTGACTTTTTTTTAGTCACAAGAAATGTATAATAACTTTTGCTAAAATTAATAAGGAGATTTTTCATTAGGGAATTATCTAATCACTAAAATATAAATGCCGTTAAATAGCACTTACATATTCTTTTATATTAACACTTTATAAAAAAAATAGTTATTATTATACTACATATTTTTGTTATTTCCAAAATAAAGTATGTCAACTTTATATTTTTCTTACCAACAATTTTTAACTTTTCCATCAAATTTTTATGAATCAAGGCACATATATGGAATGAGAATTGGAATCAAATCTAGGACATAATAACTACAAGTCGATTATTCTTATACCTGTTGTACCTGATTAATATTTTTTATAGACTTACTCAAGCTAAAGGAATATTAAGATGACTAGTAAATACCATCATAAACAACGTTTAACACCAAAACATCGAGATTCCCTACGTTTAATATTCTCAGTTTTCACTGCAAACGATATAAGGAACTTGAGTGTAACGAAAATCATAACATCATTATCTTTTAATATTCTTGGACATCCATTAAAGGGTGGATTATACGATCCATCTTTAGGTAAAATATTTTAATTTGCTATGCATATACATATATTGATGTGTGTGTGTGTGTGTGTGTGTGTGTGTGTGCGTGCGCGCGCGCGCGCAGGTATTTTTATTATTAATTGAAATAGTAGAAGTATGACAAAAAAATTATTATTTTTTAAATATTTTATACAAGTTTTAATTTATTATATTCAATTTATTATAGGCACAACGAAAAACAGTTCGGAGCTATGCAGCACATGTGGACATAATAGTTCCAAGTGTCCAGGTCATTTTGGTCATATAGAATTACCAGTACCTGTCGTCAATCCATTATTCCACAAAGCATTGTCAATGTTGCTTAAACTGTCATGTTTAAGCTGCTTCACATTACAAGTACCATCATATATCAAGTTATTGCTGTCCGCAAAATTAAAATTACTGTACCAAGGACAACTCAGCGATCTTGATGGTTTGGATCACGAAGTAACATCCATATTATCGAATATTGAACAAGAAGAAGAACAAACAGAGTATATTCGTAATGTAATTGACACTTATATGCAGAACTTCTTCAATAGAAATAGATACAACCAAATCATGCCTCAAAATCCTGAGAATCAAGCTAATATAAAGAGTGTCATTATGCAATGGCACACATATATTGAAAATATACTTAAACAATATGTGAGAACCAATAAAGCTGGGATATGCATGAATTGTCACGATAGTCTTCCAAAAATGTCAACGTTGCAAAACAAAATAATGATAAGCAACAAGGAAATTGTGAAGAATTCTAAAGAAATGCTCTCGTGCGAAGTAGCTCACAAATTGGAAATGATTATGATTATGCCAGATCAATCCAAGGAATACCTACGACAACTATGGCATAACGAAAGAGATTTTCTCAAAATTATTGTACCTTGCTTAGAATTGGTAGATATCGAATATCCTACTGATATATTCTTTTTCGAGGTAATACCTGTATTACCACCGATCGTGCGGCCAGTAAA
The DNA here is from genome assembly GCA_017607545.1 of Acromyrmex charruanus. Taxonomy (NCBI): domain Eukaryota; kingdom Metazoa; phylum Arthropoda; class Insecta; order Hymenoptera; family Formicidae; genus Acromyrmex; species Acromyrmex charruanus. Next base: position 324,138 of record JAANIC010005313.1, on the reverse strand, counting down.
TTTTCTTAATGGTCAAATGGTCGAACATCCTCAAACTCATATCTATAAGAGCATTATACAGGATTGTTTAGTCTTGAGAAATGTTATACAAACTATTCAAGATGGAGGTATTGATCACCTACCTCAGGAAGGTCGACTTGTCTTTGAACAAATAAAAGGAATTACAGCAGTTGAAAAGTTGCACAACGCTTGGCAAGCGTTACAAAGCAATGTGAATCACTTAATGGATCGCGATATGAACAAATCGTCTGAGTCCATCAATGGTCAAGGCTTGAAACAAATTCTTGAAAAAAAAGAAGGTATCATTAGAATGCATATGATGGGTAAAAGAGTGAATTTTGCCGCACGTACAGTTATTACTCCAGATCCTAATTTAAATATCGATGAAATTGGCATTCCTGAGGCTTTTGCCCGCAAATTAACATATCCTACATCTGTAACACCATGGAATGTTATTGAATTGAGACGATTAGTCTTAAACGGTCCCGATGTTCATCCTGGCGCAGTTATGGTGGAAAATGAAGACGGATCGATACTAGCTATTAGTAGTAACGATTGTACGCAGAGGGAAGCTATCGCGAAACGTCTCTTAACAACGAGCGACAGGACCAACGAGTTTATTGGTGTGAAAATAGTACATCGACATCTTCAAAATGGCGATGTATTGCTAATAAATAGACAACCGACATTACATAAACCGAGTATAATGGCTCACAAAGCGCGTGTTCTCAAGGGAGAAAAAACTTTACATCTTCATTATGCGAATTGTAAGGCATACAACGCGGACTTCGATGGAGATGAGCTTAACGCTCATTTTCCACAAAATGAATTGGCTAGAAGTGAAAGTTATAACATAGCTAATGTATCCAATCAATACCTCGTGCCAAAAGATGGGACTCCATTGAGTGGCCTCATACAGGATTACATGGTGTCTGGAGTACGATTAACAACTAGAGGTAGATTTTTTTCAAAGGCGCATTACACGCAATTAGTTTATACAGCATTGCCAGTAATGCAAAAGGACATAATTCTTTTATCGCCAACTATTATTAAACCGAAAATGTTGTGGTCGGGTAAACAAATCCTTTCAACAGTCATCATTAATATTATTCCCTCGCATAAAACACGAATCAATTTGGTCTCTAGCACGAAAATTCGTGCGAAAGAATGGCAAGCAGAGATACCACGACGTTGGAAATGTGGAACAGAATTTAAAAATTCGATGACCATGTCGGAAGCAGAAGTTATAATTCGACACGGAGAATTATTGTGTGGGGTACTTGATAAAATGCATTACGGTGCGACTCCTTATGGTCTTATTCATTGTATTTACGAATTATACGGGGCAATATGCGCGAATGAAATGTTAAGCGCGTTTGGTAGACTATTCCAAATGTTTCTACAGTGCGATGGTTTTACTCTCGGTGTTGAGGACATTCTAATCACTCCTAAAATCAATGAAAAACGTAAAGAAATCATTTCCAATTGTAGAAAAATTGGGGAAACTGTACAAAAATCTGTAGTAAAAGCATCTAATGATACACCTATGAACGAAATTCAAACTAAAATGGAAGAATCTTACTGGAATAATACAAAATTTCGCGCGCAAGTTGATCACAAATATAAGAGCACTTTAGACGTTTATACCAATGACATTAACAATGTTTGTCTGCTGACGGGACTTTTCAAAAAGTTCCCAAATAATAATTTACAGCTCATGGTGCAATCTGGTGCAAAGGGATCTACGGTTAATACTATGCAAATATCATGTTTGCTCGGTCAAAGCGAATTGGAAGGTAAAAGGCCACCGTTGATGATCAGCGGAAAAAGTTTATCAAGTTTCCCAGCCTACGATCCAACACCTAGAGCAGGTGGTTTTATCGACGGCAGATTTATGACCGGCATCAAACCCCAAGAATGTTTTTTCCATTGCATGGCGGGACGCGAAGGTCTTATCGATACTGCCGTAAAAACTAGTAGGTCTGGTTATTTACAGAGATGTTTAGTTAAACATCTAGAAGGTTTGATTGTTAGTTACGATGCGACGGTTAGAGACTATGACGGTAGCTTAATTCAGTTTTATTATGGAGAGGACGGTCTCGATGTACCGGGTTCACGTTTTCTAACAAAGAATCAAATCGCATTTTTAGTTGATAATAAAGAGTCCATTATGGATGCAAAGTTATTAGAATGTCTGAAAAGAAATGACAAAGAGATTGCGAAGACGATAAAAAAGATCAAAAAATGGGAAAGCAAGAATGGTTCCTCGTTGCAAAAGAGGAGAATTAATGAGTTTAGTAAATTCTCTATGGAGAATTTCAATCAGAATAATGTGAAACAAAAAATCATTGATAGTCATAGTGGGAGGAGCAAAGCCGCATTATCGCTTATGAGAAAGTGGATAAGGGCAGAAAAGGAACTGAAAGAGTCATATCATGCACAATGTACTAGATGTCCCGATCCAATAATGTCAAAATACAGGCAAGATGTTGAATTTGGAGTATTATCTGAACGGATAGAAGGCTTAATGGACGAATACCTCTCTCGTCCGACAAAAATTAAAAAGTCTGTTTTGAGAGATTTATTATCCATCAAAGTTATGAAAACAATTTGTCCGCCTGGTGAACCAGTTGGTTTATTAGCAGCACAATCTATAGGTGAACCATCTACTCAAATGACTTTGAATACCTTCCATTTTGCAGGACGTGGAGAGATGAACGTGACCTTAGGTATTCCAAGATTACGTGAAATCTTGATGATAGCGTCGAAAAACATAAAAACTCCAAGTATGGAAATACCACTCCAAGATAACTTGGAAAATCTTGAAAAACAAGCGAAGAAGCTGAGATTAAGATTAACAAAATGCGTTTTACGCGATGTATTAAAAGACATAATAATAAGTAGACGAATGGAGGAAAGCCCACACCGAAGATTGGTGCACACTTTAAGAATCAAATATCTTCCTCATAAATATTATAAAGAAGAGTTTACCGTTCATCCGCGGGATGTGATTAAATGCACCGAGGAACAATTTTTCAAGAATATATTCAAGGAAATTAAAAAATTTGCCACTATTTCTAAAGTTTTATTAAAGTTACATTTCGAAGGAGAAAAAAGACGAATAAACGACGAGGACGCAGTAATAGATGAAATTGATCCTGACGAAGTTGTACCGAAGAATCCTGGAAGCAGAACACGGATGGATTTAGGAGAGATGCACGAGTCATCCGATGAGGAGGAAGCCGCGGAAGACGCCGATGCTACAATGACTAAATCATTATTGCGTCATCGAGAGAATCAAGAATATGAAGATCCCGAAGAAGAAGAAGAAGAAATTGAAGATATTGTATTAAATGATAAGGAAGAAGAGCCAGACGATAATAATAATGCAAATAGAATTCTCGAGAATAAGGAGGATGATGATGACGATACTAATGAGAAATCGAATCATAGAAGGAAGAATAACAATAGCAAATCTACCAGCGGGAAGGATCGTGTCTTGAATATGTATGAAAATGCTATGGATTATGATTATGACGAGAATAAACTATCATGGTGCAAATTTACCTTTTGGGTAAGTGTTTAAGCGAAAGTTTCTAGTTACAATTTTTCTATTATTTTATAAAGAAATATTATTTAGCTTAACGTTCAAATGATTTTAGCCATTATTCACGATATTAAAATGTATTGTTAAAAAATAATGTATATTTTATCGCGAAACAAAAGTGAGCGAGAAAAAGGCTCCCTCTGTCTTTTAGCATCCTTATTACAAAAACTTTTTATTTATTCTTTATCTACCTAATATAATTATAATTTCTTTTTATTTGCTTAATTCAATTACAATTTAAAGTTAGGAAACTTCGCCTGATATTACATATAATTTCCAGTTTTCTTCACATAATTTTTCGGAATTTCTATATAAATTTTTCAACTTTTTATTTCTGTATTACAACTTTTATAACTTTTTTTTATAAATTTCTTATTGTTAGATTTTTTAAATACAAATTGGAACACTTCAGAAAAGCTGAAAGTCTACATTTTGATTAGAATTCTAATATAAAATAACGGACATCTTGTTTAGAATTCTTCATGCAATATGTGAACTTTGAAATATTCAAAGATTTCTCATTCTATAATTTAAAAAAAAACTTAGAAAATCTAAGGCTGGTATTGATAGTCGATTCTTAGATTCTTACATTTAAAATCTATACAATTGCTCGATCTACAATTGCATAAACATAAACATAAGTAATTGTGAAATGTTGTAAAGCGCAATTTTATTCGATTGTAAAAAGCGTGTTGTAAACGATGGTTCAGTTTATCTATCACGCGTTCGCGCTGTTATGTGTTGTTAAATTTTAAACAGGCATATAATAATTTATAAATTCGATTTCATAATATAATAGCAGTATACATAACAACGAAAACACTTTCTGTCTATCTATCATGATGAACAATCAGCACTGCTGTTATCGAAACTGCATGGAATCTAATTGGTTATCGTAATCTTATAGTTACGACATCTTTACTCGATTGTAGATTAATATGTTGTACAACATTATACAATATTTATGCGCTTGGTCTACAATGGGCAGTAGTAATAGTGGACCAATCAGTCGAATGTGAGAATAATCGACTGTGAGTCACTGTGAGTGATCATTTTCTTACTCATTACAGTTTAGTCTCATCGTTTCCACTATTGTCATTGTAGACACTTACTATGTAGTCTGTAATCTACGTAGCAGTGGATTAAGGAATAGGGATAGAAATCAACTAATCATAGTCGAATGTGAGAAGGCTAATCAACTATGATTGATCGAGTTCTACGCCTACTCCTTAATCCATTAGTTACAGCTCAGTGTAGACCACGCATAACTACTATTACTACTACTACTTTCATAACCTTACGTCTACGTTTAAGCAATTGTAGACTGTTGTAGATCCCGGGTATCGGGCTTGACACATATCTCACTGTCTCACTTTTTCAGTTACCGCTTAAAACAATCAGATTGGATTTGCCAACAATAATTAAGAATGCTGCGAATAAAACTGTCTTATGGGAAACAAAATGTATTAAGAAAGCTTTTACATTTCAAAACAGTAAAGGCGAAACGATTCTCAAAACAGATGGTTTAAATATAGTGGTAAATGCATATTATAAGCAATTTAAGTATAAATAAAATATATTTTTCTACTTTTTCTATTCTTTTCATTGCAGGAAATGTTCAAGTATGATAAAATACTTGATTTAAACAGATTATATTCTAACGACATTTATAATATTTCTCAAACATATGGAATTGAAGCCGCAAATCGAGTTATTGTAAGAGAAATTAAAGATGTCTTCAAGATGTATGGCATCACCGTTGACGTAAGACATCTGTCTTTAATCGCAGATTATATGACTTTCGATGGTACGTTCAAACCACTCAGTCGAAAAGGAATGGAAAATTCTGCTTCACCATTACAGCAAATAAGTTTCGAAAGTTCGCTAGGCTTTTTGAAAACGGCGACATTACAAGGTGAGTTATATTTAGAAAAAATTATTACAGATTAAAATTATTGCAAAATTAGCAAAAAATTATTGCTAAATTTTAAAAATATGAAATATTCAAACATTTCATTTAATATATATATATATATATATATATAAAAACTTGATACGTATGAGTTTGAAACGTATTTGTTTTCAATATAGAATAAAATTATTTAATATCATACCCTTCAAAAATGGTACAACTCAAAAGATGTAACTTTCGAATTATTATAAATGAATTAGGTAAAGATTACTCTCAATCGTCAAAAGTAAAATAAATTCAACTTCAATTTAAGTCCATCTACTAAATAGTATACTTGTCCATAAGACTAAGTCCACAATCTTACTTTAAGAAGTCGTAAGCCGTGTAAGTTGTAAGTGACGAGATATATTGGCTACAGAACTTATATTTATAAGCTGTAAGACTTGGGTTTTGCTCAATTCGCTTAAGTCTAATTAAGGCCTAAATTCGTATCTATAATAGGTATTTTAAGCCTTGAGCCGTAAGAAATTGACCAATTACAGTTGAATGCGAAAAGAATAATCGACTATAACTCATTCATTTCTTATGGGTTAAGGTTTAAAATACCCATTGTAGATCCGAACTAAAGATTGCGCAAAAATAGTTTAAAGACAGAAATAATTGTCACTCAATCTCTTTTGACTTATGACTTAAGGCCTCTTAAAGCAAGGTTGTGAACTGAGACTAAGATTTTCAAAAAGATCATAATGTAATATTAATAAAACATCAGGACACTTCTGAGCACTGCCAGAAGAACTCGAATCGAGGCCTGGTCGTTGTTTCTCCTACTAACAATAAGTAGCGACTATTATTGAGTCGCATAGCTTTTATGTGGATATTTTTTTTAATACCATTTTCTTTTGACTACCTAGTGCATACTGAGTGCATATTAAAGTTGTTATACACTAATTTAAATTGTGTAGAAGTAAAATTCAAATCATAAATTTCGAATAAAATGCAGATTTTACTTAAGAGCACGATAAAATGTATTGAGGATTTCATGGTTTAATCCGTTTTTATACTTCTATTAAACATATTGGGTCATTTAAAAAGTATCTGCGGTTTTTTCATTCAAAAATTGAACAAAAAACCGCGGATACTTTTTAAATGACCTAATACATCTTTATGTCAATCTGTGTACGACGGCTTTAACAGTAACATGCACTAGTGCAGCCAAAAGAAAACACTATATTTTATTTATACAAAAATATTAAAATTAAAAAATTAATGTGTATCACAAGCTTATTAAGGTGCAATTACCGATATATGTCACATCTGAAAACTACGAAAAATATGAAAATCTCATAGATTATTCTATTATTATACGTCTAAGTGTTGTGTAAAATTTAAGTACAATTCTTTTATTGATTTAAAAATTTAATTTTTTTATCTGTCTTGATGCTTATGTAAAACATTTTAATATTTATTTACAATGAAGAAATAATGTTAAAAATTAAATCAAATTTTATACATATACTAATGTAAAGTAATAATAAATATTCGTGCAAAGCTTATTTTTTCCACTTACATATTTAAAAGTTATTAATCTAAAATTGCAGTAATGGTCATTTTGCTATATAAAATCATTATAAGCTAAATTATTTGCTGTTTTTAAGCTCAGATATTTTACTTATTTTACATGTTTCATATTTTATATTAAAATGCATCAGAATTATATATAGGATATCTCTTAAACTATTAATATTTTGATTAATTTACTTTAATATTTTTATATGCTTATAACAATAATATATAATGAGAAAATGTTATTGGTTAAAGAAAAATTAGACGAAAAAAATTATTTTTATTAAAGATATAAATGACATTACTACTCTCTTCCATTAAATTATATTTCTTCCATTAAATTGATTAAATTATATACATACACACATATATATTTATTTGTATGTACATTACTTATTTATCTTTTATCATTTATAGGAAAAAAGGATGATATATTATCACCTTCGAGTAGATTGATGTTAGGACAACCGTGCAAATCTGGAACTGGGGCATTTTCTATTTTACCATCATTGTACAACATGTAAAAATAATAAAATTCGATGTTCACACATTGTGATTCATAATTATATCTTATATATTTGTAAGTTTATCATACATTTTAGCAACAAAATTCATAGAAATTTTTTCATTATTGAAAAATAATGCTGCTTCAATCTTTTTCAATTAAAATGCGTGTACAATACGTAAACGATGCAAATTATTTTTTCTATTTAAATAGCCATTCTATATTATTTATGTAAAATAGTAATTATAGCTAATCCAGTATATCATTTTTACAGTTTTTAAGAATACAATATATTTTAACATTCGTGACGATTTATTTATTTATTTGTGTTTTTGGATCGTATTTTTTAATTTATCGTAATTTGCACCGGAAAAAGTCTCCAACTGAAAGCATTAATAATTTTATTTGATTAGTTATGAAATATAAATAATTAAATTACTTCTTTATTTCTTTTTATAATATTAAAGCGAGAATTTTTAATATTTAGATAAATATTTTATTCGAATTTAATACATACCACTTTGCCTTCTTTTATAAAAACGAACGTAGGCATACTAGATATCTCATATTCAACAGCAATATCTTCACATTCGTCCACATCAACTTTAAGGAAAACAACATCCAGCATTTCCTATATAAACAAATCATTCATGTTTTAAATTTCAATAAATCCAACTGAAACTTGATTAAATAAAAAATTAATGTGATGCATATAAAACCTTTGACAATTCTTCAATCAATGGCCCAATCATCTTACATGGTCCACACCATACAGCAAAGAAATCAATAACTACCAAATTATTGCCTGCGTCTTTAAGTTTAATCTTCAAGTCATCCTATTAAAAAAAATCATATCAGTCCCTTTTTGAAATATATATTTATTAATTGATGTGAATAGAAAGTACATAAATTGAGAGAAATGTATTGTTTAAAGTATCATATGACAGAGTTAAACGAGATGAAAAGACGCGAGAGAAAAATTATCAACTAAAATTGCTATTCAATGATAACAATACACATATTTATTAAATGAACGTAAAGTCATACAAATAAAAATTGTATTGTAATACAAATATTTATTCGTCTAATAGGAAGATACACAGATAGCTCTACACACACACATACACACACACACATGCGCGCACGCGCGCGCGCGCGCACACAGAGTGTTCGGAAATTCAACCGACACCGCTTTTGTGAACAGGTAGAGCGGACTAAACTGAGTCGAAAAATCCTCTACCACTTTGCAATTTTCGCAATAGTTAACAAGATATTAATTATTAAAAATTGCCGAATATTGGTCTTGAATAAATTTTTTCTCAAATCAGTATCGATTTTACTAGTAGAGAATTTTTCGGGTCAGTTTAGTCCGTCCTACCTACCTACGAGTGTTGTCGATTGAATTTCGTAACACCCTGTATATCTACACATTAATGAACTTTCATTAGAGTAAATCTACATGGAAAAGAAATCAGAAATATATCTTTTTAGGAAAATTTCTTTTATCGTCGTAAAAAAGTGATAAATTTAACATTATATCCATGTCAAGCTTGCATTGACTTGGGCGGATGGCAAACTTGAAATGCAAATTTAGGTAAAATTGTTTTCTTTACAAATTTTATATTTTTGTTATAATTTTTTAATGAAATATTTGAAGACCATGTACATTTATATGTATAACATTTTTTTCTTCTTTTGGCTCATAAACGTATTTATTTATTTTGGCACATATCGACACGATTAAATATCTCGTAAACTACCCATTTTTTTTATAATCGTACCTTAATACTTTTATCTACAAACGTAGAGTATAATTAAAAATCTTTATTAAACATTGTCTTTCAACATTAATGACTTTATTATAAAAGTGTATTCTAATATTTACTGCCAATGTTGAAAATATATAATTCATATTACATATATTATAGATTTTCAGTATTAGCAGCGAGTATTGAAATACAGCCTAACAAGGCTAAAATACAAGACTATTTCTATTAATATAAAATATTTCTAGCCAACTACGTATATATAAAAATAGTGCTATTTATTGAATAATTATAAAGATAACAAGGAATTGAAGTAACAACTGGTGAATTCATATTGTTATCATTACAGATAGAAAAAGTAACGACCCATACAGCACAGAAGATTGAAGCAATATTGTAGCTTGCAATGTAACATTGCAGAGATATTACAGAAATATAAATTAACAATATGCCTGCAAAATGTCAGTAATATGCTTGTAATATTCCACAAACATTGCAAAACTGTAATTGCAAAACTGTAACTTCAATTGTTACAATAATAATAATATAAAAATATAAGTTTTTACAATATTTATGTAGTACAGTCTTTTAGTTTAACAGTCGTTTTTATGATATAATAATTAATATAATCTATTTTATATTTAAATAAAAAATTTATTGATCTGTCGGCTAATCTAATTTCATTAGCTAAGTTTTATATTTATTTTAAATATGAAATCAAAAAATTGTATAATATTGAGTTTGGATACAATCAATGCATCATTATCGGATAAGACGATAAGCGATTAACTTACCAAGCGACTGTATTATTATATTAATGTGGATAATATTTATAATTTGTTCGGGGCATACACATGCATGCTCTATCCTCACGAATAAATTTGTCCTTCGAATTTGAATTAATACTATATTTATTGAAATATTTTATAATTTTATCATAAAAAATTGCTTTTGGAAAGCACATATCACTAGAAATGCGATTTGTAGAAAAATTAAAGTTAGTGAGATGTATGTATAGAGAAATAGTTTTCATTTTAGTCTTCGTAAAAAATTTTTCCAAGTATATTATTAGGTGTTGGAATTAATTCCGTAGCGTTTTTTTAATGAAAGAATGTTATTTATTTCACATGAGCATTAAAAAATACATTAATGAAAGTACTTCCCATCACTTTCTACTACTTTTGACCATCTTTCTGGCAGTACATGAATCCCGCGTCGGAAAAACGACATGTCTTTTGAGGCTATCCAAGAATCGATCCATTTTTGAGCTTCTTCGTAAGAATGAAAGCGCCGGTCAGCTAGGCCATGTGCCATCGAACGGAATAGGTGAAAATCGGAAGGAGCTATGTCAGGTGAATACAGCGGGTGGGGTAGAACTTCCCATTTAAGCGTTTCCAGGTAGGTTTTTACTGGTTTTGCAACATGAGGCCGAGCGTTGTCATGTAACAAAATCACTTTGTCATGTCTTTGCGCGTATAGCGGCCGTTTTTCTTTTAAGGCTCGACTCAAACGCATCAATTGAAGTCGATAGCGATCCCCCGTGATAGTCTCGTTCGGTTTAAGCAGTTCATAATAAATTACACCCTGCTGATCCCACCAAATACAGAGAAGAAGCTTCGAGCCATGGATATTTGGTTTTGCGGACGATGTGGATGCATGGCCGGGCTTACCCCACGATTTTCTACGCTTTGGATTATCGTAGTGTATCCACTTTTCATCGCCAGTCACGATACGGTGCAAAAAACCTTTTCTTTTCTGCCATTGAAGCAGTAGTTCACACGTGCCAAAACGTCGTTCGACGTCTCTCGGCTTCAATTCATACGGCACCCAATGTCCTTGCTTCTGGATCATTCCTAACCCTTTTAAACGTTTTGAAACAGTTGACTCATCAACTTGTAATATTTTTCCAAGTTCTGATAGCGTCTGAGATGGGTCTTCATCGAGTAATTGCTCTAATTCTTTGTCTTCAAATTTTTTCGGTGCGCCAGAACGTTCTTTATCCTCAAGTTCAAAATCATTATTTTTGAAGCGTCGAAACCAGTCTCTGCATGTCGTATCCGACAGAGCATTGTCACCATAAGTCTGAACAAGAATTCTATGCGCTTCAGCTGCAGATTTCTTTTGAATAAAGTAGTGTAATAAAATTCCCCGCAAATACACTTTATTCGGCACAAATTTTGACATATTCAATGAATTATACAGTGTTGTTATTTATGATTTCAAGAAAGGTTATGTACGGCAAATGACGTCCTATGATAGATGTTTACAATGTATACAGAACTATAGGTAACAACGAAATAGTGTACTGCTTGTGCCATCTCTTGTAAAACGCTACGAATTAATTCCAACACCTAATATATTGCAATATTGCTGGAACGTTTTGTTGCAATACAACAAAAAACGGACATCTTAACATTGTTAGAATTTTGCAACAATGATTCAGCAACGTTTCGCAACCACTATGCAATATTGCAATGTTTCTGCAACATGTCTCTCTCTCTGTGCTGTATGGGGACCGAAAACAATAAGGTGCCTTTCATTTAACGACACAAGTCGACATAATCGTTATTGTGTCTTTTTTTTCGTGAGTGATAAAGGCAGAATGATATTTGTGTCGACTTGTATCATTAGATGGAAAGCATTCACAGTAACGATAACAAAAAAAAAAGAGGTAACAAGTAATATTTTATTTTCCAACTTTGCTCATCGGTGCTTAATTATTCAGGAAAAAGTAGGTATGTGACGCAACCACATTACACACATACACACATGCACACATTATTTTACCTATTTCAATTCGATGATGATTCAAGTCTTTGCGATTAATGGTGACGCAATTAAAATCATTCACGATTGACGTAATATTGAATGAATCATCCATCTCCACTTACAAGCGTTAAACATTCATAAGCGTTTCAACGCTCGTTAACGCTCGTATGTATCATTTCATCTTTGTTTAACATTTGATGATAACAAGAACGAAATTATATCCACGAGCGTTGCAAACGTAATTAAAAATGTGAAATGCATTTTAATTAAAGTTGTTTCGCTTGAATTCGCGCTTTCGTATTATAATTTTAATAAAAAAGAAAAAACCATCTCGCGTAATAACGCAATGCGGGATCGATTGTTTTCAAGGTCGAGAACTGAAACCGAAGTATATAGATTTCGCGAACAAGTATAATACGACAAGAGTAATGTGTTTCATGTCGGAATATTTATATGGTATACCTGCAGTCTGCAAGTGCAGATTGTAATCATGTAGTTTTGACGAAATAATCTAATCTTTTTGCTTTGCGATAAGGAAACGATGTTACACGCATGTCGTTCGTTTTCCGTCGCTGTTCGATTTCTAATTATTAACTTAATTTATAAATCTGAATTTTGATTTATTTTAGAAATAAAAGTCGATGTAATCGTACATATTACTTTGTCGGAGAATTGCAACATATAACGTCATTATTTCTTCAAATTATACTTTTTTGCTTTTCTCCCAGCTTCTGGCAACATTGCAGTTATAGGACGGAACGCCGTCGCAATCGTTTATGCGCGCGCGCGCGCGCGCGCGCGCGCGCGTGTGTGTGTGTGTGTGTGTGTGCATGTGTGTGTCGAAGCGTACGCCAAGGTTATCTTATCTCACACATCTGTATAAGCCACATTGATTGAGGATATACATCCTATTTCTCACGGACACGGGTGATTAAATTCTTAATGTAGTAATATCAGTATAATACTTACAGAATTCTGAATAAGAGTAACCTCTCCTTCGTGACCCATTATTGTTAAATTAAAGTTAATGGCGAATTTCCTTTTGAAAGAGCAAGAGCGTTACCAAGCGTTACTGGTTACTACTAACGATCATTAAGGAATAACGATTGCTGCTGAGCTGACGCTGACCATTGCTGACGTCTACGTTAAAGGTGCATTCTCATGTGATGCCGGCGAAGGAAAGCTGAGACTGAGGCGTTTTAACTCCACACTCCACTCCGTGACAGTTAAAGCAATATTCAAATACTGTTCGCTGTTCTATAGTATACGTAAGACTCTGCGCACAATAGAAAGAATAAGAAATTAGGAATAAAGAATAAACCATTTTAACCTCTCAGAAATCGTACATTCCGATGTATCCGATTTCTGATAGGTTAAAATCGGAATTTATTCTTTATTCGTTCTATTTTGCGCGCAGGGCTTAACGCATACTATAGTATTTCTCTAGCTTTTCATATACGTTTCTTTTCAAGAAGAGAGGCATTTAATTTGTAAGATTCGTCTGTTGTAATAGGTCTTGTTTGACTTGATTATACTTTTTACACTCAGCATCTTCACTTTCTTTTCAGCGTCAAATATATATCATCTCATTTTAAGTGTAAAAAAAGTGTAAAAAAAGTGTAAGCAAGTCGAACAGACCAATTGTCTTAATGAGTTACAGAATAGAGGCACAGGGCTCCTGTTCTACTGAATTATAACAATTATACAACTGGAAAAACATGCACTGCTGTGCTAATGCATTAGTTGAAAGAGTGTGGAAAACATGGACGAGATAGCATGTAGTTTGATGGGTATACCTTTCTCTTTTCAACTATCTGCACATGCGCATAACGTAATGTTACATTCATACTCAAAAGTTAAATTCATTTTCTTTTTTTTTTTAGCCTTATATCTAGCTGACATTACTCTTATATCAATATATTACAATTATTATCTCCATCTGATGTATATCTAAGTAATTTATTTTATTCATACAACGCTTTTGTTTTAAATCACTCACATATCTATTCCTATTTACCGGTACTTAAACACTTAACTTTCGAACTTGACTATACGACAAAGAGAGGTATACCCGCAATTTACTGACTCTTTCGGCAAGGGAACTTGACAGAAATATAACAGTAAAGGGTAAAACAGCAGTTTTTTTAGAATATAATTCTCTGCTTTAAAAACAAATTCTCTACTTCAAAAACATCAAAATTATATAAGGAAATAATTCGTGTTTTTAAAGTACAGATTTTGTGTTTGTAAAGCAGAGAATATGATTGTGAATTATGATATTAAAAATAATTACCCTTTTATATATAATAATTAACATTTTTTAAGTAGAGAATTTGTTTTTAACAGAGAATATTCTAAAGAACTGCTATTTAACTGCCCTTTACTGTTATTTTTCTGTTGTTTACTTCTTTTATATATAGTCAGGTTTCGGAATGCAAGTTTGCTCACCGAGCTCATCATCAGTGCGATTGGTTCTTATTCATCGATCGACAAATAAGAACCAATCACTCGGTGAGTAGGCTGCATTTCGAAATCCATTTAAAAAAAGTATTGCAATCTTTTAGGCGAAATCCATTAAAAAAAAAATGTTGCAACCTCTTAGGCCTTAACTATACATAACAGAGAACAACAGAAAATTAAAGTAAAGGATTAAATAGCAGTTCTTTAGAATATTTTCTACTTTAAAAACAAATTCTCTATTTAAAAAATGTTAGATCTAAATTTCAATTCATATAAAAAGGTACTTGTTTTTAATATCAATTTAATTCAATCACTCGTTCACAATCATATTCTCTGCTTTACAAACACAAATTATTTCCTTATATAATTTTGGCGTTATTAAAATAGAGACCTTTTATACCCTTTTCTATTATGTTTGCAACAGTGGCGTAACAGAGAGTACAGTCGCAGCGCATGCACATGTAATCAAAATGTACATACACAGTGCTACGCTTGTTAGTACGACAGATTTCCTAACCTAAATTGTCGTCGCTTTAACGCTTAATATCTCGATTCATGGGGCAGACCGCAGCTTTTTTTGCCAGATTCTTTCATTTCGAACAAAAAACGCATTGAATGAGCCTTTCATCAAAATTGGAGGTGCAGTCCGTATTCTAAATAGTTGTCATATTTATGTTTTTACAAATTATAAACCTAGATTAATTTCAAACATTATTTTAGACAGTTTAAATAAATAAACATTAAGCACTGCCTTTGCATGTTATTTATAGTTGTTAAGAACTACTGGCAGTTCTTCAGACGATAATTCCTCGCATCTATAATTTTGCATTGCCTGTACAGTTGCAGGTTTTTCGGAGGGATATATTCTATTAATTTCTGAAATCAGCTCTGATGTTGGTTTTAATATCGCACGATTAGCAAATGTGTCCTGTGGAAGCATTTGATTATCTAATAGTTTATTTATGACTGTATCACTCGTATCAATAGAATGAGCTGGACCATAATCTGGCCTCTTTGGTTTTTCCTCTGTAATGCAAATAGAATAATAAGAGAAAATTATTAAACTCTAAAAGAAATAAAAAAAAGTTTTATACATATATAATTATAAACTTTACGTTTTAATATATCACATGTCACATAATCAGCAGCTCTAAATAGCTCTGCTGTTACAAGAAGTTCTTGTAATAATTTTAATGTTGGTCTCTTTTTGTCCATAGTACTCCACTCATCCAAAAATATTTGAGCTGCGTTGCGTTTATCGCTATTTGCCATTTGTTCAATGATGCTAGTCATGGAATGATTACAATGATGTATTATAATGTAACAATTAAAATAATTATTATTTTTAATAATAATCTTAAGAAAAATATGCATTTAATTTCTAAAAATCTTTTCATAATGCTAATAAAAAAGCACACTGAAGTATCCTTCGATTTCGATGGGCTTTTAATATAGGTATCCGGTTTACTACTGTACTACTGTACAGTAATAGACTGTACTGTACTGGATAGTTTGATAAAAAATTATCTAAACTTGGTATCTATTGAAATATCTTAAAAGTTACCTGATATGATCACTACTAAATTTGGGAACATTTCCTTCTTTAACCACAATAGACATTAGTTTCTTCCACGAATCAGAAATGCTTAATATACTTGCTAAAGTATATAACTCAGCGGGCCTCAATTTTCGTATTTCCATATCCAAATGTGCTTTATAAGACATTTTCAGCGATAATATATAAACAATATTATAAAACAAATTTTCATCGAAATTATAGAGATTATTTTCGGATATTTACTGTAAATGGTCGCGTTCAGTAGATGAATAGACTCAACCACATGCGACGCGACAAACCTCTTCTAGTGGCGTAAAAAATATTTTTTACATCACTACGCCCAGCTGATTGGTTGCTGCTTCTGTGAATTCCGCTCACTTCCGCTGCTTGATGCTTGACGTTTGCATGTGAATGGCACCTGCTTAAATGTGGTAGCTACTGGTCGCGCTAAACCGCCGACTGATGGCGTTGATCGCGATATCGTAAATCGTCATCGTCCCCGATTGGCAATTTGGCATCCTTAGTTTCTACCTTTATGCTGTACATGTATACTTTGTGTAGTCGATGGTAGTTGTCAGTACCAGTACTGCACATCATCATTGTCTGACAAGTATTTTTTGTTAATTCACGAATTAATTCTCGGTGTTTAATTGAGTACTACTGTAATCTGTATCTTTTTTAATTAAGGAGATTGATATTAAAAATGGTAAGTATTCAATTAATTATCGATACATTGTGCTTCGATACTTCTATTTTAATCATCATTGTAAAGAAGTTATAGATCAAAACTACTATTTTTATGGTTATGTACATTTGCACATAGTAATGTAGAAATACACAACTATTGATTAAAGACATAGAGAAAAAGTCTAGTAATCTAATTATACGAAAAATGTATGTAACGTTGTTCATTGTTTAGATTGAATAATATTTAATGATTAACATACACACACAATTACTTGTGTTAATTGATTTTAAATATGTAAATGATTTTTATTAATTCGATTATTGAATATGTTTCTTAGTTCCGCAATCAGTACGATAGTGATGTGACAGTATGGAGTCCACAAGGACGACTACATCAAGTGGAATATGCTATGGAAGCTGTAAAACTAGGATCAGCTACTGTAGGTCTTAAGAGTAAAACACATGCCGTTCTTATTGCACTGAAAAGAGCATCATCGGAATTATCAGCTCATCAGAAAAAAATCATACCGATAGACAAACACATGGGAATTAGTATCTCAGGTTTAACTGCTGATGCAAGAATATTGAGGTGAACTTTGTGTTTGCTCATTTTTCCATTCCATTCTCCATTTCTAAATTCTCCATTTAAAAAATACAATATCTTTGTATATAAGATATCCATTTTAATTATGTCTTGATCCTTCCTCTATAGTAAAGTTTGCCACCACTATGCTATATTTATTGTATTTTACCATGAATAGAGTCTCTCTCTCTCTCTCTTTCTCTAACGTCTGTTATCTTATTACATTATGCAATTTATTGATTTCTTCTATTTAAGTTATTTCAAATTATTAATGTTTTCGATAAAAATATTAATATTTTAAGCACAAGTATTTTTAATACATTTTAATATATATATAAAAGTAATTATTTAATTTTATTTATATCTATCTCTAACTGTACCTTATAATGTTTGTTACTATGCTATGACAGTTTTAATGATGATCACTACAGCCTGCACACACAGATATAGGTTTATGCATGAGAGAGTAAAGAGTCCTCTACATAGAAATCGTAGATTCCATGACCATCTATGACTTCTATGTATAGAACTCTTAAGAATACAAGGTGTTTTAATAGACATAATGATGGTTAAAAGCAAATTATTTTTCACAGCCGTTATATGCGAACTGAATGTCTAAATTACAAGTATGCTCATGACCATGCGTTACCTATAAGTCGTCTGATTACATCTCTGGGAAATAAAATGCAAACATGCACGCAAAGATATGATCGACGTCCATACGGCGTCGGTTTACTCGTAGCTGGATATGATGTGAGAATTTATTGCAAATAGTGTACAATTCAGTATATGCTAAAGATGTTTCTCTAATAATAGTCGCTTCCTAGGACAAAGGACCGCATATATATCAGACATGTCCATCTGCAAATTACTTTGACTGTAAAGCGATGGCTATAGGCGCACGTTCCCAAAGTGCAAGGACATATTTAGAAAAACACCTAAATGAATTCTTGTCGTGCGACCTTGACGAATTAGTCAAGCATGGCCTTAGAGCATTACGTGACACTTTACCTAACGAAGTTGATTTATCAGTGAAGGTAAGTATAGACTTGATCTAACTCATATCTTAATTAAATAGGTTTCCGAAATGAAGTATATCATTGTCATCTCATGCTCCTTCATATGATTTACGATCTTTAATTTTTCAATAAATTTATAAAATGAAGGCCTACATAGAACGAGGATTGGGATCACAAACCTAGGAAAAAACTCGTAGATTGAGTCAATTGTTCTCACACAACGCCATATGCCATTCTATGATCTAACAGATTTATACAAGATGTCCAATTTTAGTCTGTCATTTCTTTTACCTTTGTAAAACAAGATTGAATCAAAAATATGTTCAGACAAAAATTGTATGGCTTGACAGAGCACAAATAGTGTAAAATCAATTTTCGAAAAAAAATCGATTTTCCATTCGATTTTTTCGGTTATATAAAAATTATGGTTATGGTCAATTACTCTGTAATTATCTAAAGATACCTTAATTTTTGATCGAAAAATTAATAGTTTATGAAATACCTATTTTGGCACATTTTGACATGAAGTATTTTGTAAAGTATTTAGTTCTCGATAATTCTATGCGTTAATACTTTTGTGCACAGAATAATGAGATGAATCAATTTATATGAAAAAAAAAAGATACATATATAGGGTATTCCGAAATTCGAGGGTAATATTATTACAGCGTGAAACTTTGTGAAAAATTAAGTAATAAAAGTGTAAGCTACACCATAAAGTAATTTTTTAAGTACAAACGTTTAAAATTTTAAATTTTATTAATCATAAACCTTGGTTAAAAAGTCTGTCCGTGTGATAGTGTGCATGTAACGGCAATGATTACGTTTACATCGATACCCTTAATCGGATTTAATGACATCCATAGTTATGAAACCGTCCAGTGATAGCTATTTCTCTGAAGAATGGGATGGCTGTGATTGGCCAGTTTCCAACTATGGATGTTATTAAACCCGATTGACATGGTCAAAGACACAACTTTTCATAGGTTATAATTCAAAAATTATTTGATCTCTCGACATTTTCACATTAGAATGTTTTACTCTAGAGTATGCTAGTAATATATGGTATGGTTTGTGAAACATACTGCATATTGTTAGATGTATGCGGTATGTGCAGTAAATTGTAAAATATCTGCTATAAGAATCTTATTAATATTTAATTTTAAGAATCAATTTTGATTTGAAAAGGAGACATTAAATCTTGCTTATGTTTCAGAATGTATCAATTGGGATAGTAGGAAAGGATTATGATTTCGCTATTCTCAACGAAACCACGACAGCTAGTTTCTTGTCCCAGATTGAAGGAGATGATAAACGTGGAAGACCTACTGAACCAGCTGTGCAAGATGACAAACCTCCGCAAGATCCGCCAGCCGACGAAGGTCCTCAGGATCCTCAAGTCGCCATCGCCATGGACACAGATTAAATTAGTATATATGAACTTTAAACTTTATATGCATTCAATTTATATATAAATCTGCATTTTCTGATTAAATATCTCAATTTTTTCATAAATCTACACGCTATAGAACATTTATTATCAGTTTGTTAACAGTAATATATATTGTTATTCGGATCATTTTATCATTAGATTGTAATGATTTCTTTTCACGGTGTTTTCGAATTCATTATTTATATTGATTTCCTATCTTGTATCTCGATTAAACATTTATCTACACTTCCGTATTTTTCATTCACGATGTAACATGGTCATCAATCTGCTGTTTCTTCCGTTGTTTTAATATATTTGTTAAAAAGTATTCTCCGGCCTTATAAGATGACCGAACTAATGGTCCACTGGCAGTATACAAGAAGCCTAGTTGATTTCCCATATTTTCCCACGCTTTAAATTTCTCAGGTGTTATATACTCAATGACTCTTAAGTGTCTTTTGGTAGGTTGCATGTACTGTCCCAATGTTATAGCATCCACATCAGCATCCTTTAGATCTTGCATAGTTTGTTCGACTTCCTGGTCAGTTTCACCTAGCCCCAGCATTATCGACGATTTCGTAATCAAATCAGGATTTAACTTTTTAGCTGCTTTTAATACAGCCAATGACTGTCTGTATATAGTAAACGACAAATTAATTCAAATTAATAAACGTATTATTAATAAATATATATCTATGTATTATATATATATATATATATATATATATATATATATATATATATATTATATATAGGATGTTTTTTAAAATCCGCCCACGAATCATATAGCGTTATTTCTGATGAAAACTGAGTCGAAAAGTCCTTAACAATTTTGTAATTTTCGCAATAGTTAACGGGATATTAATTTCTAAAGATTGCCGATCTGAATTGAAAATGAACCGATCTTTCGCAGCCTATTAAAAGTCAACGTCTCGTCGTCAATGACTCGCTGATTCAGCACTCTTATGTTTGGGAATCGCATACTCTCGCATCACCGCCTCTCTAGCATTACCGTCGCAGAAACCATACACGAAAATCACGTCAGCGTTAGAATATTATGTACGCCCATGTATTATGACAGGAGTAATTTATTCGATAGTTTATGATGAGTAACTGACGAATTTATAGGAGAACGGCAGATATGTAAACAAACAAAAACGTTTTCTTCAAAAAACGAAATATTATCGTTTTGATGTACGACTTTAGCGATAATACTTCAGACAGAGTGCGCGCCGATTTCCAGACAGAAGAGAGTGCCGGATCGACGAGTCATTACGTTGACCAGATCAGTGTTTGTCTGCGATATCCGAGCTGTTCATACAAGATGCAATGCATGCATTGCTACAAGAGGCCAACATTTTGAATAATGTTTGCATTAAACAAGTGAATAAATAAGTGTGAATGAACAAGTAATAAATAAGTACAAAACTCAAAACGTTTTGTCTCTTTCTGTAATTTTCTCTAAAACGATTTCTAAAGGACTTTTTTTTAATTTATCGATTTTCTACACGCTTCTGAGATTTGGCCATTTAAATTCAGGAAACAACAATTATACATATATTATAATGGTACATTATAATAATATACATACCTATATCGAGCGCGCATATCACGAACAAAGGGAGTTAAACGCTCTACTGTTTCGATATTATGTGCAAATACATCCAAATTAGAATTTACAATCGTAGCGATACAATTTTCATCACCTCTGAAGTCTGGTACCAAGCATTCCACTAATATATTGCTCCTATGAAACATGAAATATTTCTACAATGCTATATGATTTGAATTAATTGCTTGATTCGTTTTATTAAATAAAAAAAAAAATAACTGCAGATAAAATACCTCTTTTTTATTTCCTTAACAGTAGATGCAATATGGTTAGCTCCACCATCCTTTAAATCTGAAATAATAAATGTCGCGTTAATAATCAATTCTGGACCTATGGGTGGTATTCATACTCCATTCTTATTTTAAGACCGCTTTCTGTTTGGTTTATGACATCTTAATGACTGGCATAGATTTTTGCATAACGCATAGTGCATAAAAGAATCAACCAATTGAAGTTCTTCTTTTCCGTGAAGTGAAAGTTGCGGCCCTTAAGACGATCTTAAATATAAGATTCGACTATGAATACCGATCTATAATAATACAATTTAATTTTATAGTTTATGACTAGTTACATTCAGCAGAATATTTTGCAACTGTTGGAGATTTTCTTCGTGTTGATTGGAGATTATACTTTTAGATCTGAAGATATAACCCAATCCAGGGTGAAGAAAACTTCCAATGTTGCAAAATAAACATTCAGCCGAACACAACCATTCATCTGTAACTAACCATCACGATCTACAGATGTTAAAACAATATAATCCAAATTCCAAGCAGCTATTGCGCTAGCAGTATTGATGGGCTCCTCTACATCCAACGGCGGTGGTTTACGTGCAGTTTTGACAGAGCAGAAACGGCAGCCACGAGTGCACGTGTCTCCCATTAACTAAGAGAATAAAGGATGTATATCAATTGGACACGAGCCAATAGCGCATAAACTAATCAGCGTTAGAAAAAAAAATAAGGAAAACTTATGCAGAAGTCGCTATTGACTATGTTTACACGGTATCCTTAATCGGATTTAATGACATCCGTAGTTATGAAATTGGTCAATCATAGCTGTTCCTCCGAAGAATGGAACGACTGTAATTGATCAGTTTCATAACTACGGATGTTATTAAACTTGATTAAGAGTGCTGTGTAAATGTAGTCATTATTGACTGACAGCAGACAATTGCTACAGTGTGCAAGTAAACCATTCCCGAGAATCAATCTATTGTTATCTTGGCACAAGAACCCGGACCGAAATGAAATTTGATCAATTTTTGATCAATTTCTTAAGGTTGAGGCTACAGCTATTGTGTTTGCATGATTAAGACTTAACCCTACATTGCGTTTGCAGAATAAAGACTATCAGATGATCAGACTATGCATTGAAGATTGAGATTGAGAATCTCTTTCATCACTCACAGTTATGCTAACGAATGATTACATGAGTCCACTGAACAAGCCTCATGTAACGTCAGTTAGCTTAACTGAGGTTGGTGAAAGAAACTTTGAGATGAAGATTGTTCAATCACACTGTAAATTCTAATCAACAGCAGTTAAGATTGAGATTAGTAAGAGTGTGGAACAGAGAGGTTCTCGGATCTCTCCGTTTTGCAATCAATTAACAGGCTTGAAAAGCCTTGTCGATCGCCACATAAAATATCAGGCTCACACTATAAACACAGTAAGTGTAATGAGCCTTAAGAAATTGATCGCTCATAGTCGAATGTGAGAAGAATAATTGGCTATGATTCCCATCAATCTCCTGAGGCTGAAATCAGACTAGGCATGGAAGATTAATAGCAGGTTTGTACCAATCTGAATTGGATTATTAATGACGTTGTTTTCCTATTGGTAGAACACATATAACATCAACCAATAACAGTTTAGTAATAAATAGAACAATATCCAATCTAAATCGGTGTAAATCCCCTCTGGTAAAAAAAATGCTACAAGATTGAAATTTGACCAATTGAATAATATATGTATAGGAGCTAAAACTTCTTTGTCCTCATTGATCGAATCTCAATTTTTCATATAATTCATTTAATCAGGGCGAGAAGCATTGGTATATCCTTTGTTTATTATACAAACCATAATAGTGGCTGTTGCTGTACCGTGAGTGCTTCCACCCCAGCATTCTCCGATGTTAGGACACCTGGCTTCTTCGCAAACCGTACTTAGTCGTAATTGCCTCAGTTGCGCCTTTATCCTACTGTAACTCTTTCCCACAGGTATCTCTGTTTTTAGCCATGGCGGCAATTTCAGCCGTCCCGATTCACCTATCTCTAATTTTAATTTGCCATTATAGTTTTTAACATTGTTTTTAAGAAAGTCGTCAAATTGTGGACCTTTCGCTAGTTTCTCGGAGAATCCTTTGTCACTCTCTGTTGAAGCTTGCGCACACTGAAATATTAAATTTTCGTTAGAACCATTTCAGATACGAATATTTACATAATTCAATATTGCGATGACTAGGGTTTAAGACTAGCTAGAAATATCTAAACACATTCCGGAAGTGAAACAAATTGTTGAAATTTACTGCCAGGTAAAAGTGGCAACTGAGGATGCATTTGGAATTTCTGGTCTTCATTGTTCGTAACATGTTTCTAGTGTGTATAAACGATCTTCCTATTCGACAATGATTCTCGCTCCGTCGTCAGAACTAATTTGACCAGTATATTTACGTCTTTACGGTGAAAAATCGTATATCAGCTATAAAAAAGAGACGATTAGAAACGATTCATGTAATGTTTTTCAAGAATTTTACCAAGAATGGGTTTTTACTCAAAGATTCTTTCTCACTAATTTCGAATGAAATTAGACTCACGACGCGTTTTTACACAAAATGACTCTAACAGAAAAAAGTATTGCTCTGCCCTATGAACCGAGATAATAAGCATCAAAATAAAGTTGACGAGACTATTCAGGTTAGGAAATCTGTCACAGCCATGCAACGATCTGTTCGCGTTGCTTCTACTTTTCATCTTCACTCGACATCTTCACTTTCTCTCTTCTCAAGGCGAAATACGCATCTATCTCATTTTAAGTGTAGAAATATATGGGGATTTCATGCAACACGAATAGATTTATTGGGCGCATTCAGAACAGCAGACAACCACTCATTGAACGTTCAGTTAACATGTTAACAGTTTTTATTTGTCGAATACGACAGGCCCATGGCCTATGATACGACAATAATCTGAAAAAGTTCGCACCCAGTATACACTAGCATGCACTCAGTACAGTCTTCATCTGCCCCGAATTTAATCGGAGTATTAATCGGAGTTGGTAATAGTGAGGTTGCGTTAATCTTGATGATACGCGTATTAACTAGTAACTTTTTATTAAATTGTTTTAATTTCAGTAATGTATTTAATGATGTACTAAACCGAAAATATGCACCAAAATGATTAATTAAATACTCATATCACATATATGTTTATATGTATTGCTGAAATTGAGATAATAATAGAAAGTTACTAGTTATAGTACCCGTATAGTATTCCGTATTAAGTGTACATTGTAAACTAGGCCATATATGCATATGTACTAACTACATACATACATACATACATACA
>JAANIC010005313.1:265380-276563 GCA_017607545.1 Acromyrmex charruanus | reverse complement strand
TAAAATGTTTTATTATTAATTATTAATTAATTAATAATTTACCATAATAATTATTAATTAGTAATTTATTGTAATTTTATTTGTAGCGCGTTTTTTTATTTTAAAGCTTAACACCACATTCTTTTATTAAGAGAATGTTAAGTTTTGGTTGTCTTGTGGCATGAATAAGTTCCATATGCTTTTGCCAGAAAAATGGGAAAAAAATAACAGAAAACAATAGAAAATATTCTGATTGACGTATTAATTCATATTCTTATTGAAGTAAATACATTTTTCAAGCAAAAAAAGTCGATGAAAACTAAGTTTAACAAGTTTTTCAGCACATTAACATCCTTCTAATATGATATTTATTGAACATCAAAATTATTATTAAAATTTGCTTGTCAATTTAATTTAATTTGTGATATTATTCCAGTAGTTTAATTGCGTTTGTAAGTCCGGAAAACCAATTCGGCGCGCAGTTTGAAATAGCTATAAATATGGTATATAAGCATGTACATATATAGTATATACATACATAATTCACATTGAATTATTTAAGCATTAAAGATCTAGTTTTGATCGTTATAAACTTGAATATTCTTACTTCTTAGTATTTATTACATTACGGTCTTAATAAAATCATTTACTAAGTTTAATACCTATAAATATTTGAAAATATTTTTATTAACATTCAGAAATGTTTCCTCTTTTAAATATGACCATTAGTTTTCAATTTTGGACTCGACAAAAAATTAGAAAAAAAATCTCAAATCTTAATAAGGGCATATAGTTCCGGTTACTTACTCCGGTTTTTTATAGTAATTATTTTAGTATACAATGCATACAATCATTAAAAATTTTTTTTGTTCAAGAAAGAATGCTATTGGTTAGTGTTTCAATCTGTTTTATCTTGCAAATTCTTGGAAATTGAAGATCCATTTAAATAACTTTTAATTTTCCTCTATTATGCATGCGAGCATTGTCTGTAATACTAGTCTCATTACCGTAGCGCAAAGTTTAGTCTAGAAGATAATATTTCAACTTATATTCTTCTATATAAAATTATTAAAAGTATTTATGCTTCGTATGTAACATTAAAAGAACGATCAAATAAATATATGATCTAGCTGATGTTTATGTCGATGTATATGTATAGACATGTATATTATAGATATGTACTTCTTTAACTGATAAGTGTGATAAGAACATATAACGTCATATGTTTAAGAATTTTGCTGATCTACATTCCGTATAACAAATAATTACATTAATAGGCGATGAATTCATTATGTCGAATGTTTTAATGGTTTTAAGGAAAAGAGAAAGCAGAAATTTTTAACCTTTTCAATTTACGGCATAAAAAATTATAATGACTCATATGTTCTTACCATTTATAATTCGATGTTCTTGACTGACTTCGTCGATTCTATTAACAAAGATTAAAATTAGTGGCACATATTAAGTGACGAGGCAAATTTTTCGAAGTATATCATTGGTGAACATGCTTTTCTAGCATAGATTTTTTTACAGTTAATATTATATTCAAAGATAAAAATAAAATTCTAAAATTTTTATTTTTATTTTACTGTTTTAAAAGTTTTTATAATGATGACATTATATATACTTTGGTGAAATACGAAATGAATAAGAAATACAATATAAAAGATATCTAATCCGAATAAAGCTAATTAATTTTATTTTTTTTTAAATTCCATTTATGGACATATTAAGTTAAGCTAAGTAAGAATAAAGTCTTTATTTCACTCACTCACAAAAATAAAATTTATTTTCCATATAGAATATTTGTAAATGCACGCACATAAATATAATATAGCCCAAATTATTAAGAATTTTAAATTTCGTAATTGCGGACTTCGAGTTTCTAAATTGTTATAATCAGCCTTTTTTTACTAGAAACAGAAATAAATGTATATATTCTTATTCTAGATTTTATTTTTCGGAAATGTGATTAATCAGCTGCAACAGAGTGTTAGGTGGAGCTCTTCTTTGAGAACTAAAGATAAGAATTCTGTACCGCAACGTTTTTTTAAGGTATTCACTTATTACAATAAGAATAATTAAATAAAATGTAATATAGATGAAACTGAAAACGTAATTTATTCAGTATGTTTTTATTAGTATGCAGATTTATCTGTTCGCCTCGCTGGACCAAATCAGTTAAATCCTAAACCTGATGTTAATAAGCTTTCATTTGGGAAATATTTCACTGATCACATGCTCAAAGTACATTATTACGAAGGCATGAATGGTTGGCAAGCACCAGAAATTATGCCTTTTGAAAACATAGTTCTTCATCCAGCTGCGAAAGTACTTCATTATGCTGTGGAGGTATTTATATTTTGTATTTCGAAGATGACATGTGAGATAGTATCAAGAAAATTAATTTATTTTTATTGATTTATCTCTTATTTTTTATTATGTTTAACAAATTCCTTTTGTACTTATAAAAAATATTGTTTTTAATATTTAATCATGTATATATCATTCTCAGTAGTGCTTATAATGTTAATGGTATTCTTGTTTTAATAATTTAGCATAATTAAGATAGAATTATTTTTCTTCCGTATGATGTAAAGCTGAGAAGTCTTCTTTAATATAAAATATATCCCATAAAAAAATATATATTATCTTGAAATTCTTCTGTCAAAAATATTTAATACCGATAATCGCTATCTTGGAGAATATTTTATTATCTCTGTGAAATTAGATTTAAAAAATGTACATACATATATATATATATATATATATATATATAATATATAATATATAGTTAAAACTGTATGCAAAGATTATTAGATTTGTACATATGTATACAAATTATTGTAGAGCTGAAATTCCTTGATTTAACTTGACAGTAGTAATATATTAGGTCATTTAAAAAGTATCCGCGGTTTTTTGTTCAATTTTTGAATGAAAAAACCGCGGATTTTAAATAAAAACTTTTTAAATGACCTAATATGTATAAATCTTTTTTCAGTTGTTCGAAGGTATGAAAGCTTACAGAGGTGTTGATGGCAAAATAAGGTTGTTTAGACCAGAGTTAAATATGGAAAGAATGAATAATTCAGCAGTAAGAGCTGGTCTGCCACCTTTCAGAGGGGAAGAATTAATTAAGTGCATTTGTAGATTAATTAGTATAGACCAAGAATGGGTTCCACATTCTACCGCCTCTAGTCTTTACATTCGTCCTACGCTTATAGGCATCGACGTGAGTACTATTTTATTATTAAATATATCATCGAGTATTCTGCTAGTATTTATCTCATTAAAATTTAGGTATTATTAATTGTAAAAAGGTTAAACTTCACCAATGACTTTGATTTTTACATAAAATTGAAGCCAATATAATCCTAAGTCACGCACACTTTGCGAATCATGTGGCGGACTCTTCTAGTTTCTGAGATATATGTACTTTAAAGTATTAAATTTTTATTCCCGATTACATTCACTTTCCACGAGAAGCAAGAGGTCCACCTTTAGACAGAAGGGGAGGTGAGGTAGTCCTCGCTTCGTTGTAAAGTG
The DNA here is from genome assembly GCA_017607545.1 of Acromyrmex charruanus. Taxonomy (NCBI): domain Eukaryota; kingdom Metazoa; phylum Arthropoda; class Insecta; order Hymenoptera; family Formicidae; genus Acromyrmex; species Acromyrmex charruanus. Next base: position 273,038 of record JAANIC010005313.1, on the reverse strand, counting down.
TACGCTCTCTCTAGACAGAGGGAAGAGATGGGGTGAATCTCGCTTCACATGGAAAATCGAACGCCCCGAGGTGGAATAATTTTTAATATTATATGTCGTGGAAATAAGACGTTATTTCGTTTTATTATATTTTATTAAAATACAGATGAATAACATTTTGCTATATTGAATACAAGAAAAGTACAAATAACACAATACGAAAAACTGTAATCAGAAATATGGCTACAGTTTTCATGGGTATCTTGCAAAAAACATGTACATACGTTGTAGTACCAGAATGGTTTTGACGAATAATGCTATCTTCATGTTAAGGCTCAAAACTTTTCGAACGACCCTCGTATATACATGGCCGATTGTACATTAAGTCACAGACATAATCAGTGTGAAACGGTATTACTTACGTCACGGACGTTGTCAAGACTGCTATATATATACGTGCACAAGAGCAATCATATTTCTCAATGTTTAATGATAATACATGATAAACAGAATCACAATTTTCTGTTGACATACCGGTTACATGTTACATACGAAACGACGCATACTCCTACAATCATGTTATTTGGATACAAGACAGTGTCGATTTATTATTCAAATGCTTTTCTTCTTTTATCTTTTTGATAAATTTGATATGATATATTTGAACGTTACTTTTGTGAAAATCAGTTCTTATCATATCTTAATATGTAATTATAAAAGACCTATTTATTTTTTATTACATATTCAATTTTTTTACAATTTTTGTAATTATTTATTTAAGTAATTATTCACGTATTTTAACTATATCATATATGTACTTTAATTATCGCATTAATCCGACATGTGAAATCTTTTTTATTTAACTTTAACATTTTAACTGCTTGCAAGATAATAAGTGTTGCCTCAGAGTATATTTATTAGACTTTACGATAACATCGTATTCTTCTTTTTATCATAATCGATTTTCGTGACCTTCTTGAAATATGACTATTTCTGATACGTATTAATTCTGATATAAATTGTACGTACAGTGATTGATGAAATAAATTAATGTAATAATATTGATAAGCAATAAACTTTTGAATTGTTATTATTAGAGACGCACCAGATCGTAAAATTATCGGATACCGGATATCCGAGAAGGCAATTTCTTCATATCCGACCGGATTCCAAGAAAGTGTCTTCTAAAAAAAAAGCTTATAGGGAAAAAGATAATTGTAATTTTGCAACAATGTATAAGATATTATAGCATCATGAATATGCATGCTTATTTCTAGAACATTTGTGTAAGAAAAAATCAACAATTTAATGATATCAAATTTCAACTGAGATATATTCCCAGGTACTGATAATGATATCCGGCTATCCGATCGAATAGTAAAAAAGTGCCGGATATTTTCCGGATATCCGGCACTTTTTTACTATTCGATCGGATAGCCGGTGCATCCCTAGTTATTATGATGTAACGTAGCAATATATAATATAATACAACTAAACATTTATTTAAAGTATTCAAAAATATGTTATAATCATAATGTAGTATTCTATCAATGTTGTAATCTAGGTACGGTATCTTGGTACTTTAAGTCGAAGACCACAATTTTGTTTTAAGAAGCCATAAGCTGTAAATCGTAAGTTGTAAAGTCCATGGCACATACAAAAAAATAAGACGTAAGCATTTAAGCAGTAAGGAAATCGTAATGCGTCGTCTATAATACATGGAGTAAGAAGTAAGTGTACGAAAAATTAATCAATCACAGTCGAATGTGAGAAAAATAATCGACTGTGATTGGTCAATTTCTTACTCTTACTTCTTACTCTGTATATTGTAAACGACGTATAACATTGGATTTGCTATTGACTTTACGATCTCTACTGTCCGATCTCTATTGGTCAATTCGCTTACATTTTTGTATGTTCCATAGATTGAAATGACGATATATTGGTCAGAGAATTTATAATGCTTTTAGGCGTAAAGAATCAATCGGTTTTTTTTGTTCAATTCGCTTAAGTCTAACGATTAAAGTCTAAAGATTATACAAAAAAAAAGATTATAGTTTTTTAAAGAAATCGATTTTACATATTGAATACACTTAAACGTGTATTAATTTCAAAGATCTTATAGTATTAATAATATTGTTATTCAACATTGAAAATGACTTAATAAGGTCGAAACGTTTTTAATCATTGTATCTGATTTTATTATTAAAAGTTTCCAATTTAGAGCACACAAAAACCAACATTAACTCGTTAAGCATTGATTCTACGTAATACATATAGTTCGAATTTATCGAGTCTTTTTATATTTATCATTATTTTAGATTCTAGAAAATCTCATATACATTTACTACGTGTATATTTTAATAAAATAGTTTATTTCATAAATTAAGTTTATTTCATATCTAGTATGCAAAAGTAATGAAATAAAAAGAAGTTTCATTCGAAATTAANTCTATATATATATATATATATATATATATATATAAATATTTTGCCATTTCAACATTAAATATCTTTCCAGAAATTAAATATCTTTCCTGTGCGATGACCTATTACTTTTTTGTGACCATTACAATCGTAATTTTTTTAACTACAATATTATAATCTTATACGTATTTTAAAGAACTCTATGATAATGTTTGTGTGTGCAGTTAGTCGAAGAAACGTCTTCGACTCTTATCTATCACTATAGGTTATATGTTAAAAGTTACATCTTCAACATTTTTTTTTCTCTCTCTTATTTCATTGATAACCTACCCTAGAATTTTGCACATGTCAAGTTCGGTACTTTAACTTCATTATATTAAAAAATTAGATATTTCTCTATGATAACTCGATTTATTGTAGAACGTCGTCGATCATCAGTAACCATTGAGATGCCGTGTTATCTTTGCTTTCTTTGAAGACAGAAAGAGATGCAACGGAATCACAGACCTTTAAATTGTCATCTTTCGGCTACGAACAGAATGCATGGTCTATATGTACAAAGGTACCGCAATTTTTGACCAAGCGCCATTTGGTAGATCAAACTGAGTCGAAAAGTCCTCTACCGTTTTGCAATTTTTGCAATAGTTAACGAGATATTAATTTATGAAAATAGCCAAATTCGTCCAATCTACCGCTAAATGAAAATGCGCGGCGAAATAAAACCGCCCACGTTCTTCGTCGCTGGACATGTTGTTTACAAGCGACATTAGGTGTGTGTTCCTCTTAATGTTCACAAGTATCATTTCATCCTCATTGTCATCAACTGTTAAACAAGAATGAAATGATGTATGCGAACGTTGTTAATGTTGTTAACGTTAAGTGGAACTCTGTCATTGGTATTAATGTGCCTAATTGGCATTAGCAATGGCTTCACTAGGCGGTCTTATCTCACCGCCTTGCATTTGGCGGTAGGTCGAGCAAATTTGACTATTTTCATATTAAGATTAATATCTCGTTAATCACTGCAAAAATTGTAAAATCGTAAAGGATTTTTCGACTCAGTTTAATCCGCTCTATTTATATACACAAGAGCGCTTTGTAAAAAATTAGCGGGACACTCTGTACATCTCATTGATCTATATATATTATGTCATTACATTAAACTTAATTTAATCCCCAAAAGAAATCGATTTTCCAATGTTTAAAACACTACTGATTTTTAAAAAGCATATGACAAAAGACAATTATCCAAACATTTTTGTAAGTGTGCTGCATAAGTAGTAGTTTGACGTAAAATAAAATTTGTTTACACAATTTGTTTTTTTAAATAAAAAATATTTTAAAAAATAACTAAATCTTTCAGATACTTCTGTATTATATCTATATCTATACTTAAGTATTTTTTAAAAAATATTTATACCTAGATACTTTTCCTATACAGTATCTGTATATCTAGATATTTTTCAAAATATATTTGTTACAACACTGTATTCTATATTAAATGTTTTAATAATATTTTGAATACACGTATAAATTAAAAAATCATTTTTATATTACTCATTGTCAGTAACGAGAATAGATTGAAATGGATTCAGATATTCAGAAATACACATTTGCGAACGTTGAAATAAATTCTTTTTAATCCGAATGCATTTTTATTTATTTATAGGAATTGCATGAAACGTATTTCTGCCTTTCAATATAAAAATAATATTAACTTTTTTCTATATGTGTGTGTGTGTGTGTGTGTGTGCGTGCGTGCGCGCGCGCGCGCGCATCATGTATATGTATTGCTCAATTCACAATTCTGAATAAGAGAATGCAATTTTTCAATCAAATGAATCCAGTTGAATAAAATGGAATCCAATTGAATAAAAAAAAATTCTTTTAGAAGCCTTAAAGAACCGGGCAAAATGGGCCACGAGCGAATATTAAATCATGCTATTTTGCAGGTTTTGTTATATATGTCAGCAGAATATATCCTATGTATGAAAATATACAAATTTACACAATGACAAGCAAAGTATCGGAGAAGGGAGCATTATACTGCACATTTACTAAAAATAATTTTCGGGATGCTAAAGAGAGACTAAAGAATTTATAGTTATGATCTGTTTATCATTATTATTCACTATTCATTATTGACTTTATCAGAATTACTAGAAATTCACTGGAACTGTCAGAAAATGATACGAAAATGTTTTCTGTATGCTAAAATTGTAATTTTATTCTTGCATTTTTGTTATGTTTATGTGTCTTAAATACAGGGAATGGAATTATGCGGTTTACTTGTTAAGATGGTCCTACACGGTCAATAATTCTGATCAATAATATTGAATCAGTAATACTGATAGTATGCATCAATATTTTTAATATTTTTAAAACCTTACACGATCAATATTATTATTGGCTAATATTTTTCTTTAGTTTGTACATTATCTATTGTATTGTATCATACTGGATCTTAGTAAAGCGATATTGATGCTCAACAACAAAATCCAGATCATCACTCTATATTCTACGTCAATCTATTAATATTATAACCACACATGATGAAAATAGACAAGGTGTGTTTGTAACTAATCGTAAGACAAGTTTGCGCATACAAACTATAATTATAGGAAAAATTATAAGAAAAAGAAAACTATAAATAAAACGAATGTAGGAAACTTCAAACATGTAAAATTATCAACGTAATATTATCAATAATATATTCATTATTATTTAAACTACACAATTTGCAAAAGAAAGTCGTGAGAATTTTATTCTTGCATTTACAGAATTTGTTTTTAGCTGATTTTATATAGAAACGACACATCGATATTAGAATTACGAGTTTTTACTTCTTTAATTATCTAAACATCTAAACAGATCATGTTTTTAGCAGTATTAATAAAATGCAATATTTAATTTCCGAGAAATAAAAGGAAATTCTTTTAGACCGGAATCAGACTACGCATTGAAGATAGAAATTTGACCAATGAGAACAAAAAAAATGTTAGCTCTTATTGTTTTGATTGATCACATTTCAATCTTTCAATCTTCAATCTCAATCTTCAATGCGTAGTCTGATTCCGACCTTAGAAGAGCTATGTCATTGGCGACTTTCCTCTAAATCTTTTAATATACGTTAACAGATAACGATCAAAAAGATATATGAAAAATATGTATAATAATATATATAATTCATTACATAATTATTCCAGCTGGATCTTATTCTGCGTATGTAAATCTTCAGATTCATTTATGAAAGAAATATATTTGAATACGTGTTTTACCTTTTTGACATCTATTATATCACAACTGAGTCTTGCATACAGTCTTAACATTACAGTATTCGTGAATCATTGAAGTAGCAGTTTCCGTATTATCGAAATCAAGCAGCGTTAAATGTGATACAGCTTAGGATGGTGATGACACCATGAAATTAATTCCCTAATTCAGGGGAAAAATTTTTTTTATTTTACCGTGTGTATTCTGAAATTTTATGCTAATCGATAAATTTTTCAGCAATAAGACTGATTAATTAATTTTATATCTTTCAGTTTTTCTGGGAGTGTTATATTTATATTATATAGCTGTAGTTTCCAATGAATGGGAAATTACAACTAACGTGTATGTTATATGTAATATATAGGTTATATTACCTGTTACATTCTGTTTTATTAAAGCAATATAACAATACATATTTGTGTTTGTTGGGTAAATCAGCTGTTTCGGAGCGCTGCTTCGCTCATAGTTATGCAATGTCGAACTATGAGCGTTCCTTCGCTAGCTACGCATTTGTACATGAATCGGCGGAGTGGAGGAATTTCGCCAGCGAAGCTTCGCTACACGAAACTGTGTCTTATTTACACAATTGACTAATATCATATATGGTAATATATGATATTAGTGTAAATAAGACATTTTATTCACTCTCTATCAATTTCCTTTCTCCCCGTTATTTCACTATTATTTCCTCTAATTTCCTCTACAAATATATATAGAAGTCAAGTGTGTTCGCTCGTGGCCCAGAACAATTGATAAAAATTCTCAAAGTTTTTTTTTCTGCAAAAAAAAATTTATTTGTTGCATTTTACTTGTTCCTGTATAGCCTACACTTGGAGTCGCAACTTCGGATTCAGCTTTATTGTATGTAATCCTATCTCCCGTCGGATCTTACTTTAAAGCTACAGATCAGCAAGTCGGGATTTCCCTGCTTGCAGATCCTAGATATACGAGAGCATGGCCTGGCGGTTGTGGTAATGCTAAATTAGGCAGCAATTATGGACCTACAATTCAAGTTCAACAAGAAGCCACCGAAAAAGGTTTACAGCAAGTATTGTGGCTGTACGGTGAAAACAATGAACTTACAGAAATTGGCACTATGAACATCTTCGTTGTTTATATAAATAATAACGGAGGTAAGAAACAACTTTTGATGAATTTTATAAAATGTTTGTGAAAAGCGTCATAAGGAAGAATAACTTGATTTAATGATTCAGTTTAGAAATCCGATTACTATTCCTATGTTATTTTATACAGAAAGGGAATTACTTACACCACCTTTAAATGGTTTGATCTTACCCGGAGTTGTAAGAAATTCGCTTTTAGCTATATCTAGGCAATGGAATCAATATAAAATTACGGAAAGATCCATTACGATGAAAGAGATTATACAATTAAATTCAGATAATAGGGTAAGATTTACGTATGCAACATTTTTCCTCTTTTCTTCTCTCTCTTAGCATATTGTCTATTATTACAATTAATTTTTTTGTTATAGCTGTTGGAGATATTCGGAGCAGGAACAGCGTGCGTAGTCAGTCCTGTATCTTATATTAACTTCCAAGGTCAAGAATTGCATATACCAACGACAGAACAACCTGAAGCAATTTATCAGATGCTCAAGAAACGTTTATTGGATATACAGTATGGTATTATACCTGACCATCCATGGAGTTTAATCATCGAGTAAAATATGGATGATAGAAGATTATAACAATTATTTTAATCCACTTAGTAAAATATTTCAAAATCCTTAAATTTAAAAGGGAAAAACTGTTAAGTCTTTAATTAACCCACAAAAGGTTAGCGTATCGCGCTCGCGCGCGCGTGTATGTATATATATCAGTGTCGGAATTAGATATTTTGACATTCGAGGTAAAAAAATATGCGCCTCTAAATAACAAAAACACTTCTTGTAAGGCATGTAAAATATAATAAAAGATAATATTAATTAATAATATTTAATATTAATTTAGTATTAA
>JAANIC010005313.1:234986-265221 GCA_017607545.1 Acromyrmex charruanus | reverse complement strand
TTCATAGACGATATGTTTTTCATTTAAAGTAATATCATAATTTGCACGATGTTATTCATGCATCCGATATGGGCGCCTATTCTCGAAAAGTATCGCATACGAAGAACTAGAGAATCGGCGGTCTTCTTTTTGCGGTACATTAGCTGCGTTCAGCAGAGAAAGCAGCATTACAACTATTGTAAAATTCTTCAATATGATTTGTTTACACATTCAGATCCATAAAGAATCAAAAGCAAGAACCAATCGTATTGAAAAAATTTACAACAGTTGCAAAGCTGCTTTCTTTGCTGAACGTAATCACTATTTCACATTTTTATTATTTACGTTAATTTGTATACAACTTATTTGATATTAAAATACAATGTATAATAATAAAAATTAATAATAAATATACTTCAGACTAAAAAAGTTATAAAATATAAAATTACAATATATAATAGTTCATTCAAATCATTTTATAAGGCTATTCTGCTTTTATCAAATATCGCTATGGTTATTATGCATCTTTTTGTCTGAACTATATTTTATAATTTTCTTTATAAATAAAGTAATATCTTTAGATTAAAATTTCATTTGATAAAAATCATCGGATTAACCTTGTAGAAGCCCTTCACTACCCCCGCTGATTCCGATCGGCGATCCTCTTTTTCTTTAGACCTCAAACACATAGGTACAGTAAGCCTCTTATAAAAATTATCCAATCATAATAAAATATTCTTCTTACAATCGAATCTATGATTTCTTAAGGCTTATTACACCTATTGTGTTTCAGGATTTACACTGGTCGTACTGTAAAATGAAGGTTTGGAAAATCTTTGGGATAACTTTGACACAAATTTTGACAATGCCCAAATAACAATGCATGTCAAAATCTAAACATAAAAAAATCTTTAAAAAGTCTTGATTTTGGATATGCGTGCTTTCTTAAGCATTTTTCAAAATTTGAATAAATGATATCTCGACTAGACTAAAATTACCCCATAAGAATAAAAGGTTAATAAATATAAATGCAAGTTTCACTTACCGATTAAATGAGTAACGATACCCACCTCATCCAGAGCAAACAATCTGTCTCGAGCTGTCACCAGTTATTACGTATTACATCCTGCAAATGAAACAAATGAAACGTGAATGCGTTAGGATAGCGAAAAAACTTCGTTCTCGGGGCGCGGACCGCGAACAACAAAGATAACTTCGTGCGCGCCAAATGAAAAGTTTAAAGTGACGCCAGACGGCAGACGCAGAGCGACAATGACGCTGCGGCTTACGTAGAGAGAAACCTGAGAGAGGACATGACGGCTGACGGCTCAAAATCTGTAACCGCAAAATGGCCGCTGCCGCGCACTACTGCTCTCTGACAAAGTGGATGTAAACTACATAGCAAGGTTCAGGTTTTCCGAAGGTACATACGTCCACTTTTCAAAGCTGCAGATGATAAAATCCGATATTACCCTCAGAACATTAAACCTTGCTATGTAGTTTACATTCACTTTGTCAGGGGGCAGTAGTGCGCGGCAGCATTTTGCGATTTGAAGTTTTGAGTCATGTGAAGTCATGTGAAGTCATGTGAAGTCACGTGAAGTCAGTCATGTCTTCTCTCAGGTTTCTCTCTGCGTACGTTACCTAGAAGCTTCCAAACGTCATGTGAAAAGTTTAGGATGGCCTCTCATTGTTACTACTCTCATGTTTCAGAGATACTGTATAAAGCTTGTTCCTACTCTTCTCGTTAGTACATGCATATATTTGTTGTGATGTCGCATAGGGAGATGAGGGAGCAGAGATGGCATACATACGTCACTGGTCTGAGGTGCATCAACGTGCACAGTGCACACCGGCCTGCACCGTCAAACACATGCATATCGATACATATATGTACATGTACCGCGTATCGTCACTCGTCAGTACGTGCGATAATGCCAGGCACTGCATCAGCTGCTCGCTGTTGTGAGTTGTGAGTCGCTATCATCCATTGTCAATATTATCAGTATTACTGTGATCAATGTGACACTGTGAAGTGTGACCGTCGGAGTGATCGTGGAACGAGGTGTTCCGACTTTCGACCAAAAAGTCGCGGCAGCATAAATTGGTACAACATATATATACTATTGTATTGTATGAGGCGCGCAAGCGAATGCGATACACGATAATGTGAGATACACGATAATGGTCGGAGAGGAGAGGAGAGGATACCTGAGGATACCTGAGGATACCTGAGGATACCTGAGGATACCTGAGGATACCTGAGGATACCATTATTGTTATGTTGCATCGAATCGTTCTTTATCATTTCTGAATTCTGATTTCCCTGGATAACGCATTACGCATGTACGCGCGCGCATGCGGTTCCTTTTGGGTGGCTTGGAAAACATTGGGAGAGTGCGAGACAGCGAGATAACGTGGCTCTCGACTCGATCGCCAGATTCGCGAGCGGGATTTATGTCACTACAGCTGTAATTTCTGCAAGAGGCGAAAATCATCGGAATATTCTTTGCCATGTTCTTCTCTCTCTCTCTCTCTCCTCTCTTTTTTCCTCTCTTCCATTTTATGGCACGTTTTTCTCGCTTTTCGCGCTCGTGCAAAGTTCATCTCCGTCGATTCGTCATCGAGATAGCGCGAGGGTGATAACTCTGCGACAAGAGTCTCGTCTATCATAGTCTCGTGATCGCTGCCCACGCGCGGCGACAACTATCGCTGTTGTTTGTTGAACTCACGAAGCTTGAGCGTGTTCGAGTTCTGATAATAAATCGCCGGTCGCCCAACAGCTCAACGGGATGTCCATTAATCTGAGCGAGGTCGATCCGTTCAGTGAGACGCCGATGGAGCTGCCCATGGAGCAAGAATCCTACGAAGGTACGACAATAAGACACACGAGACATCCGGTGATTACGATCATCGTGACGTGATAATCAAAGAACGTTATCAAGAGATAATCAAGCGCTATTATTTGATACGCTCCATCGCGACCATCATATTTAGGCGCGTTCAGTGGCCTTGACAGTCCGCTAAATAAGTGCTCGCTGCTATTCTTCTAGAGATCTAAAGGTTTGATTGGATGATCTAGAGATTCTAGAGGAGGAATACACCAATAACAGCGAGCTCTCATTCATCTGTTAAGTCTTCTGAACGCGCAGTCATTGACAGAGAAAAGATTGATTAGTAAGTGCTTTTTTTTTCTTTAATGTAGAGTCAGTTTCTTCACTTATAGATCCAGCGAGGAATTAAAAGTAAAAACTAATTGTATTAAAGAATTACTGAATAATTGTACTAATCAGTTTTCTCTGCGCAGTCATTTGTTATCGCGAGTAGACGCTATGTATTCGCGAGATATTTAAATTGGGAGATCCTTGGGAGTGCGCGCGCGCGATTGAGCGTGTTGCACAATTTATCAAGCATGCCAGAATTTTTTCCGTTAGATTTCAAGTATTCTAAAATTTATTAGTCATCATTTGATAGATCGAGTTTGCTTACCTTTATTTAAACTTTTTTTTTACAACAATACACAAGTATCTCCCAAAAATATCAACTATAAAAATTTTAACAAAAATCGTGTAAATATTTGCGTAAATGTTTATTTGTATTTAAAAGATTATTTTTATATATTTTTTAATATCTTTCCTCGAAACATGATGCTTTAAAATTGATGTATAAATAATTTTGATTTATTTAATATTTATTTTCACTTTTTTCTTTTTGTAAAAACTAATCTAATGCACGATAAAAATCCGAGTGTATTAAATTATTATTTGTTAATATAATTACGAATTATTGAAAGAATATTAGATGTGTAATGATTCAATTTTTGTCTCGTACAAAGATAATGACCAAGCAATACTGGAATCAAGTCCAAAGAACGATATAGAAACTAATGCTGTGAATGAAGCAAATTATGCCGAGCCTTTGACTCCGGAAGAAATACGTTGGTTTTATAAAGACGGCGTTGACAAAAGGTGGAACGAATTTTGCGGATACGACAGTTTAAGAATTGAGAGAATTTATCAAGAACGTCAGAATTTAATTAGCGAAAGTAATAATGGAACAAACGGTTTGCCACCCGCTGAAAAAATTGTGGTTAGAGGTGGCATGTACGATATCGAAATAGATAATATGAAATGCGTTTCGATATATTGGCCAGGTGAATATATCACATATTTTATTTTCCTTTTAGTTGTATTCTATTCTTTACACCATTGCATATTTATTAATTACTTTTTGCCTATTGCCAAAGTCAACTCATGTAGCACAGAATTTATGCAAGTGAGCACAAGTGCTTTCTAACTTTGTAAGCTGGGCTACGTGAAAATAATAGTGCCAATAATAATGAATCGACAATTGATACAAATATCCATGAATGCCTTAATAATGATTCATTCACAATGCCTCTTTAGATTTCTGTATATTTTTCCATTATGCATGCAGTAATGCATGTCTTTATACTGCACAGATTACTTTGTCCTTGAAGTTATTATAGCCAATTCGTATTGACTATGCCTATTATGACTTGCAACATGTGCGAAACAAATATAACACAGACAATACATTCTATCATTGTAAAAAGGAATTTATTCAGAGCTCTCAGTAAAATATATTAGTTGTTATTTATATATGTCACAATCAAAGTGTTGATTTAGTAAATGTATACACTTATTAATTTGATAAATAAATGTATTCACAAGCACACAATGAAATTTAAACTGTTACGAGTAATGATTTGATTGGTAACGATTTGACTAATTACTTTTATCGTTACTTTAAATCGTCTCATAAACTGATTTCTAGCAAAAAAAATTACTTTTCGCCGCGAAACAATTTTCACATTTTATGTATAATCGTTATGTAAGACATGACAAATTTTATTTATTGGCAATGTCTATTATTGTTGGATGATGGGGTACTTTGATGACAAGAATTAAATAATTTGGATTTTATTTTATATACACATATATTCCAGTTGCAAGACTTATTTAGACAAAAATAACATCAAAATTCTAGTTGAGCTGCACTATCATTGTATTCTATACATGAAACAAATATTAAAAATAAAAGAAATAATTTAATGAGCCAAAATGGATCTTAATCATGCTAATTTTTAATATTATAAATTGCATGTATAGGATGCTTCCTTTAATTCGAGCATTTAGAAAATTTTTCTTGTTTTTAATAACATGACAATGTGATAAAATAGAAAATAGAAAAGTTGTTTGTTTCATAGGAGCAAATATTATCGTAAATAGCATATTTTTTCATACTTATTATTTTACGAGATTTCAAAATCATTTCCAAATGGAGTTCTATGAATTTTTCGCTTAATATGATTCCGTTAATAAAAGTATGAAAATGAAATTATCAAAAAGTCAACAGTTAACGAGACATTTTGTATTTTATATTTTATTTTATTTTATTTGCATATTTTATGTCAAAATAATTTTACTTTGATATTTTCTCATGTACAGAATAACTAAAGGAATTATTATGTAAAAGAAATCACATAATTTTATTTAAAAAATAGTGAATAATTAAAATATTTGTGATATTTGTCCCTTCAATCTCTTTCTATTTAACATTTTGTCATATTATTAAAAACAACGGAAATATTTTAAATGTTTTAGATGGAGGAAACACTGTGTAAGTATACTATATAATGGCTTTGACTTCTAATCAGACCATATTCAGTCCACTAATAAGAAATGGTAATATAAGCAAAAGTTAATCGTAGTCATCATAGTCAATCATAAATAAAATACAGTTTGGAAACTTCCACATTTCCAAGTCAAACAGCTAAAAATGATTTTGAAATAATAAAATAAATTATTGCAATCACATCAGAATTATATTTCAATTTATAATTAAAAATTATTTTTAACTACTTTATTTGTACGCGTGCGATACAATAATTACAAATTGTATTTTATTTGTTTGACTATGATTAAAAACTTATTTGTTTTATATCAATATTTTCATCAGTAGTACACTGGGAATATGACTTAATTAAAGAATTTTAATATGCATCAGTGCAGACCAGTGTTCTCAGCTGAAATCACTAAGAATATAAATTAATAAATTTTATCACATTAACTTATTAATTGAATATAATTTTTTGCTATATTTTTATGATTAAATGACAACAAATTGTCACTAATAGATAATACATTGCGCGTAATTTCTGCCGCATGATTTTGCAGTCACGTTTTGACGGTAAGCTATGCTCGAGTTTTGCTGCGATAATATGGTAGCACAGTGATAATATGATACTCAATTTCTATACATTTCTATCGTCAATGTTGGTAACTGTAGAAATTAATGTTGGGTACTGTTAGAAACTAGGCCTATTCTTTTTGGCTGAACTTTTACACCAGTTCATCTTTCTTCTTTCTTCTTAAAGAGAAAAGGAAGAAAGACGAACTGGTAGAAAAGTTGAGCCAAAAAGAACAGGCCTATTAATAGCGTTTGCGAGTGCAGTGGGTTTTACCAATCAAATGTTCTCCAATATGCACTTTCCTGCGTATAATATTGCTGCTGATTATATTGGAACAACCAATCAAATGTTACCCAAATTCACTCTCCTTTGATTTTTGATTGGACGAGGTCCAATCATGATACTTTCGGGTCAAACGTGAATTAATGATTAACCGAACTGGATCGGGTTCAAATCCACTGCACTCGAAAACACTATAAGCTTAATGCATGATACAAATAGACAAAGTGTGTTCTTACTCATGTTTAATTGCTGCAGCCAATCAGAATTGATCTTTTAGTAGTCATTTTTCGCCGGATTTTGTTTAATACGCCTGTTATGACAGTAAAAGCCAGTTTCATGCATAATAAGTAATCAGAGCAGCACCTATCATGGAACAAGTCGGAATGGATTCTGATCGAAATTATTCAATTATTCCCTAGATTTCTATTGTGTTTTTTAGGGAAAACGGAATAATTCCGATCGAAATTCATTCTGACCTGTTCCATAATAGATATCCAGTACTCTATTCGTAATTACTTATTATCACTTATTATTTACTTATTTCACCTTATATTAGAACTTGATCATTTTCAGTTATTTCAAATCATATGACAAGCGCGCGAGCAGCATATGTTTCAAAATAATGGCGGAAAATAAGATCAGCGCGTTGCTATGTGCAATTTGTCTTAGGGCCATGGCACACAAAAAACTTAAGGCAGTAAGACGTAAGCAGTAAGGAAATCAATGTGTTAGATACTCAATTGGCTACTGTTTACGTTATGGCCTTATGGACTCTACTGTGATTGATTAATTCGCTTACTGCTTACATTTTACTGGCTGCGAAGAAAGCAGTTTTGCAACTGTTGTAAAATTCTTCATACGATTGATTCTTGCTTTTGGTTCCTTATAAATCTAAACGTATAAACAAATCATATTGAAGAATTTTTGTAAAATTGCAACAACAGTTGTAAAACTGCTTTCTCTGAACTGCTGAACGCAGCCACTGTTTAAGTTTTTTTGAGTACCATGATCCTTAGTTAAGTCTACATCTTAGGTCTGTTTTCTGTAGCTGAACTAGTGTACACTTTTAGAACTTAAAGTGAGCTAGATATATGTCTGATATTTCTCAAAAGCAAGAAAGAGCAATCTAATGCAATCTAGTGCAGGAATGGAAAACAGATCATTTGTTTATTTGCATCATGGCTTATAATGAAGAAGCAGCAGATTGAAGTCGGCTGCATCGTTATAATCAAGTTTGTTGGCATATTGCTAGCGTACTACTAGCATTTTATTATCTGGGTAATTGGAAGCCAATGATAGCTATAATATTAACACTCATAACTATTGAATGACAAATAATAACTATTGGACCATCACAATAGTTATTATTTATTAATTAATGATTAGGTCCTTACCTAATGGCACCGTGACATACAAAGGATATGTACGATTGAGAGAATTAACAGTTACAGAAACTTAGAAGATCGAATCTATTTGTCAATGAAGAGTGATGATTGAGTGTCAGTAGTTACTATTTATATTTTGGCAAACTGAAAATAATTGTTACGATATTCAATCAGTAAAATCTATAAATTTTTAGATTACTTATGAAAGAAATATTTTAATTATACGCGTTCCATCTTTTTAACAATTTCTATTAACCAGATATGTCAGTTATACAATTAACATTGCGATGTTCGTGGATTATCAAAGTAACAATTCTCATATCGCAGAAGTAAAATAGCTAGATGAGGTACAACTTAAGACCGGTTAGAAGCATCATGAAACTAATTTCTGAATTTAGAGGGGAAACATTCTTTTATCATAATTTTGCCGTATGTATTCTGGAATATGATGCGCTAATCAGTAATACTCATTTTAGCATTAATAAGTAATAATTAATTCATACCTATTGGTAACCATTCGCCAATGATTACTAATCGAAGATTAGTATATGCCAATAGTTACTATTCGTCAAATTACAGTTGACCAATAGTTATTATTGGTCAAGAATATCGTTAGCTCCCAATCGTATTTTTTTTATAAGGATCGAGATAAGAGTATAAATATGTTTTTACTATGTATTATATAGTAAATATACATATTGTCTAGTAAATGAATAATTTATTAAGGATAGCGACATTTTTATATTTAATTGATACTTTTGCTCAAATTTTACGTACAGTCTGTTCCACAAGAAAGTGTATGTGGCAGCATTTGGACACACAGTACACAACTTAGAAAAAAATTAAGGATTTATATATTAAAGTAGACTCAAAAAGATTGCGCAATTATTTAGTAATGGGTCCACATCTATTGTCAATTATTGCTTGCCAACTTTTTGATATACTTTTACCTAATTTTTCAGTATATTCAATAGGTAGAGCTTGATTTTAATCGACAACTGCTTAAGATACACTAAAAATAGATTTTTCTCTTAGTTCGAACTTCATCTAAGATCAAACATTCTCAATGGATTTTGCATCTGGAGATAAGTAGGCCAATCCACTGTTAATGTTACTTTCCATTTTCTACTATGCGAAAAAGCGACTTCGATGTTTAGGATCATTTCTGAAGCTTCCAATTGTCTCTAATTTTCACATAAAATTTCTCAGCGGATGTCAATAAATATTTCTAATAAATATTATGCATATTGTCAGCGTTTAGATTATCAATAAATAAATAGAGACAACCGAAACCACGCTTACAGAAACACCCCCAAGTATGGATGCTTTATTGCCCGCTGAATGATTCTATTACTCGGGATTGACCAGACTCTTCGTATGAGTAATCAAAAAGAACCCAAAAAGAAGCTTTACATTACGTTATTCCAATCACTATTTTTTTGAGCCCATGCTAGTCGTTTTGTTTTTGTATTGGAAGAAGTTTTTGAACTGTGAAACGACAGTTTACCTTCGCTTCATGTAAATGACGTCTGATGATATTTATTCCAACATTTATATCCTTCTCACATAGTTGATGTCGAGCTTAATGCAATACACATAGGATTTCATTAAAAAACAGACGAATGATCATTTTATTCTCTCTTAATGAGTTAATCCACTTTCTGGCAAATCGTCAACATTTTCTACTTTTTTGTACTTTTTAATTCACTTCTAAACAAATGACTTTAACTTTTTAAGATATTTTAAATTCTGAGCATACTAATTTTGGTACTTTTTAGAACTAAAAAAACACTTTTGCAAAACTAAGAACACTACCTCGTAACGCTTGAGATACTTTTTGAAAATTACATTTCTGACAAAAACCTGGTTTACACGATGCGAGCTACTAACTTGCCAGTACTAGTCTCCGAATTGCATGACTAGTTATTTTATTAGCTGTATGTTCTTTACTACGTATTGTTTGAACATCTACTGGTCATACTAATTTGCGCGTTTATAAAGGACCAGTAGCCTATTGCATAGTGGGCGAAGAGAGTGAACAGTAGAACAAAAATATTTGAAATAGCTGACTTTGCTAGTTACTGCCCAACTCACACGATTGGTAATTCGGCCAATCCGTTTACATGAAGCCAATAGCTGATTGGAGTTTCTATAATATAGAGTCTAGCCATTCAATGTGACTGATTTCATTGGTTAATCCTAAATTCCCTCAAAATGGCAGTACCAGTCAAAGTGTAGCATATATTCAAAGAACATACATTCCACATTTACACACACACACACACACACACACACACACACACATTCGCACCAGATTTACATATATATTTCTCATTTTGAATTAGGACCATGGCACACAAAAAACTTAAGGCAATAAGACGTATAAGCAATAAGGAAATCAACATGTTCATTGGCTACTGCTTATGTTATGGTCTTACGAACTTCACTGTGATTGATCAATTCGCTTACTGCTTAAGTTTTTTGTGTGCTATGGCTATTAAGATTATATATTTTCTTATGAAACAGATTAAATGCATACATTTTCTAGTAAGTGTATACATTTATTAAATTTTATGCTTTGACTGTGACATATATTGTACATTACCAAACTAAACATTTGAGGTCACATAAATATAGCATTTAAGAATATTTTAGTGAAACGCTACTTAAAAATTTGATTTATGCATTACTCAATAATTGTTATCAATTTCAATGTTAGATAAGCGTATTTAGTAGTTATATATAGTTAGATTATTATTTATAGTTATTATTATCATCATCATTTAAATAATATAAAAGAAATCGATTATGACAGGCTGTAAAACTTTTTTTCCAAAGCTATGGATTATTTTAGGAAATTGATAAAAAAAATAAAAAATAAATAAATAAATTTGTAAATAAATTATTTAAGGATGTATTAGACAGACAATCTCACTGCAAAGAAAATTAAATTTGGAAGTATGTTTAATAAATATTTATATTTCAAATAAACTATATAAAAGTTGTGTGAATAAGATTATATTTTTGTTTAATAACATATTTTTATAGTTTATTTATTTTATTTGTTAAAATTATTTTTATTGTTAAAAAATAAAATTTAGAAAATAATAAAAAAATTTACATTTTTCTTTTTTATTAGTATTTTAAATATTTAAAATAATTTATGCAAGATTTCATTACGATTCACTGATTAGTTACAAAGATGCAGAACAAATAAATATTTTGTTTATTTACTAGATAACTAGTGCATGCATCGAAATGTAACTCTATGTAAATAATCTTAAATACATAATGTACTTATATTAAAAAATTGAGATTTTTATTTTATAATACATTTCCATATATTTTAGTAGAACACAGATTTAAAAAATATTATTATTTATTAAAATAATTTATGATCCAGATAGTAANCCAAATTTGTCGCATTACATTTTTAAACATGATTTAGAATAATCTATAATTTTTTCATAATTTTGTTATCGTTTTGAAAAAAATAAAAAAAGAAGTGATTAAATATATCCAAAGATGAGATTAAATGTAAATTACTTTGACGAAAAAAATTCTGGTGTTCTGTTATTCTTTTTGTAAAAACTTTGTTAGAATTTTCAAACATTTCATATTATTTTTTATTTTATTGTAAAAAAATTAAATAATAAAAATATGTTAAATTATGATATATTTAAAAGAGTATAAGATAAAATTTTATTTTATTTTATACTGTAGATATTTTTAATTAATGGATTTAAACTTTTGGCTCACTATGTATTTCGCTTTGTAATATGTATTATACAAATGTAAACTATTTAAATTACTAATAATGGATTTAGAAATGTAATATTTTGTGATTTAAGATAGTATTTTACAGGTTATCCCTGTTTTGATTCTTGATACAACGTTAAATATGCCAATTGTGAACTACAATGTTCACGAAATGTTAGCATATTTAAATGTTAGCATGTACTAATTAAGACACAAAGATAATATTTGTAAATCATGTAATTTCCTTGAAAAAAATACTTGCGGAAGCCTCAAAAGTATTATTTTGTAATTTTTATATTAACAAATTCTGTAATTTTTTTTTAAATTTTTCGTGAAAGTTAAGAGTATTATCAATAAAAGCATTAAAAAAATTATTACTTTGGAACATTGCCTTAGTAAAATTAAATAGCAAGTGTTCAAGTTTAGAGTTTATGTAGAAATTATTTACTTTGATCTCACACACACATACACATACGCGCGCGCGCGCGCGCGCAAGGCACTCAATTATTAGTTCATACAAATATAGTAACCTTTGTAAATTCTTGTTGAAGGTGAAGAATGGGAAATTATGAGGGGTACATGGTATTATGATGGCAGTTGGATACCCTTGGAAACAGAACATTCCAAAGTAATAGAAAAGGTACATCTTGAATTATTTCAAAAGGAAAGCAGCAATCAAAATATCATTACGTGTGAAACAAATCCTCCTCAATCTTATAAAGGTACTCTTTTCATTGTTTTCATTGTTTTCATTGTTCTTTTCTTGATTTTCTTACTTGTGTAACATGTCCTTACATAAATTTTAAAACTTATCGCGTTTTCAGTGTTACATACTGAGCAATTTTCCGAGTTTCACGTTGATTGGCACTCGGTTAACGATGTGACATTATATAGCGAATATACACCTACTAAATTAATGCGTAGCGTTACATCAAAGTTGGGTTTTGCTAAAAGTAAGTTCAGGATTAATAATAATAAAAATTAAACGATAATAAATAATAAAAATGGAACCATTCGTATTTTTATGTATTATTTCAATACATTTTTTTCTACTCTAAATTGACAGCAACAGGCTATCGATTAAAAAGAGGCTATAAAACGCGTACAAATATGGAGGACAAGCCACGTGATATGGATCATCTAGTATTTGTTGTTCATGGAATAGGACAAAAGCGAGATACAGGGAAAATTATCCGTAATACCACATGGTATAACAATAATAATCATTTTTTGTAGTATACAGAGTGTTTCGTAAACAAATTGATAAAGTTCTAAAATGTTCTGTAGTCACTAATCATATTAATAGGCGCATTTTTTAATGGACTCATTCTAAATGATCGAGAATGCTAACTATGTTTATTTCTGTTGTATATATTTGAAGTATAATTATCTTTTTTGACATTATCTTTCTTAATTAACGAAAATACAGTTTTAATCCTTTACCGGCAACAACGAATTTTACCCTCTTCGTCAACAACAGAGATCTTTGAGAGACAGAACAAATTTTGATAATTATTGGTTTTAGGGGAAGCATCTTTGATGACCTTAATCTTAACATATATTGTTAAAAGCATTCTTTTGAGTGAATTCCGGAAAGTTTTAACCGTCACTTATTCTTTGTTTATTAGAAAAGAAATTATTACAAATTTATTTAAAAATTATTTAACAAGAAAAGTTAAATTTTATTTAAATAAGTAAATAATAGATATCGATTTAATAAATATAGCATTAGTGACATATTTGCATGCTCTATAATTACATACGCATGCGTCATTATGATCAAAATGTATACGAAATAGAAAATAAGCTGTAAGTGTTTGTAACTTTTCTCTGTAAGAGTTGTATCTGCGATTAATCGATCGATTAAGGAGTTAGTCCATCCAAAAGGCCTCAAAATCATATCTTATTTTAGGAGTTTATTAATAAAAACCTATACATGATACAAAAAATGTTTTTGTACTTATTTATTATTCTTATCTGAATGTACAAAACGTATAACAATTATGTTCCTAGCAAACAAAATAGCGGCGTTATAGCACGTTTTTTGGAGGCTTATACACGATAAAGGCATCGTGATCCGAAATATGCTATATCAAAAATTTGATTAATTGTTTTTAATCTACATTAAATTAAAGAAATACCTGTCAGAGATTAAAAAAAATATTTAAAAAATATGAAAATGTTCATGCGTGAGAAAAAAATTCAATTTTTACGTTAAAATTCAATGTAAAAGTATCTGTAATTACAAAAAAAGTATGTAAGTTGTCGCAAAAACCACAGTTTTTTTTTGTTTTTTTTTTTTAATTCAATTGACAATAATATGCAAGATTTCAGAGCATTTGGATCAATTTCGTAATACGTTGAAAGCATCATTCTGAGAAAAACGCGATTAAAGTTTTAAGTAAGGTTTTTTCTAAACTAGTATAATCTATAATTAAATTGTATGTCGACATCATCTACAGTATAAATACATAACTATAAAACTTATTTTACAATCATGTAAGCGTAGTTGTAAGTGGTTGTAGTTACAAGAATTGACCAATCACAGTAGAATATTCTCATATTCGATTGTGATTGGTCAATTCTTACAACTATACTTAACAACTTATACAGTTGTAGAACGTTAAAATTAATAGTTCAAATAATGACTGAATTATTTAGGTAAACGGTGCGGTGCCAACTGTATCTTCATTAATATCGGAATTTTACTTTTGGTTAAATTCTTCTACATCTTTTCTTCTATCTTTTTTGTTTAGAATGGTCTCCAAAACATGTTTTAGAAGTTTATCAGTTTTTTCGTAGAATATTTTGTATAATAGTGTATTTTGTATGGTATTATATTTTTATAAAATAATATTATTTTTAAGTGTCAATAAATTAACAGTTTTAGAGATTGCGTGGATTGGCTTAAGCAAAAATACTTTCCAAATTCTAAACACAGAGTAGAATTCTTTCCAGTTGAATGGCGATCATCGTTAAAGTTAGATGGAGGTAAAATACACATACTTTACAGCACTAATAACTATCTACTTAATTTTACCGAATGTGCAATCTCTTCTTTCAGATATAGTAGACGCAATTACACCTTACAGTGTATTAAGCATACGTCACTTGCTTAATACATCAGCAATGGATATTTTGTATTATACAAGTCCTCTGTATGGTGCTGAAGTTCGAGCTGGATTACAAAAAGAGTTAAATAGTTTATACTGTATGTTTGCGAGTCGGCATCCCGGTTGGCAAGGAAAGATTTCAATTTTAGCGCACTCTCTAGGATGTGTGATTGTATATGACATAGTTACAGGCTGGATAGGACCTGACATGCGACTCTCATGTCCGCAGGCGCAAGAAGTTTTATTGCAAGGATTGCAATTTCCTGTGAGCAATTTCATGGAAAGAAATTTACTTGTTTTAAGTAAAATTTGTTTTATATAAATAATTTTCACATAGTCCATAACAAATATAGAATTGATTCTTAGAAACAACTTTCTCGTTACTAGTAAACAATTTTTATAATAAATAATTATCTCTAATTATAAAATGATTAGAAGTAATTAATTAATTGGAGTCCTAAGGTTGCTTTTAAGAAAGCATTTCGTTAGAATATAAATACCACGGTGGAAAAATTTCGCTGAAATTTCGTTGAAACTCCACTGAAATTTTGCTGAAATTGTCTTTCGTTTTGGTTATTTTTTAGTAAAATTTCAGAAAAATAAAATTAATTAATTCAGTTTTATTGCTAAAATAAATATTATTTTCACACGACAAAATTACGATTAAAAAAAAAACATTCCTGAATTCGGTAATTAATTTCATGCTTCCAAGCAGTCACCCATCTTAAGCTGTACCCCAACATAGTGTGCTTGATTTCTGTGATCGTACGAGAACTGCTCCTTCGACGATCCACGAATATATTTATAATGCTAATAGACATATAGTTGTGATACATCTGATCAAAGATGTACAAAGAATGGAAACACGCATACAGAAAAATAATTAATATTAAATATANATATATATATATATATATTTATATTAAAACCATTTATTTAAAAAATTAATATAAAAAACTAATTTTCGCGTATTTGTAATAATTTTGCAATATTTTTAGCGAAAAGTTAAAGAATATTTAATATATTTTTTAGAGAAATATAAAATTTTCGAAACAATTTTCAGACTTTGGAAAATAGTCAGAACTTAAATTTTTAACTGTTTACAAAATTTGCAACAAATTATTTCTAATTATTGGAATTATACCAAGTGAAAATTGTTTTCTCATTTACAGATTGAAAATTTGTTTTGCTTGGGTTCGCCATTGTCCGTATTTTTAGCTCTGCGCACTCGTACTCCATCCAACAGATTAGATGTGATGCCGCAAGGTTTATGTAAAAGATTCTATAACATATTTCACTGGTCCGACCCAGTGGCTTATAGAATGGAACCGCTTTTGGAAAGGGGTTACAGTAAAATCGAGCCAGTTCTAATACCACCATACGGAGGAATTGATGGTCAGCAAATACCACAATCGCCTTCATCACTGAACAACGTCGATCCGACTCTACCGCCAACAGGTACTTTATTTATCAGCCTATTCTTAAGATAGATTTAAATATCTTTTATGACATGTTTTAAAGTTCGAAATATAAAGTCTAATTAATTTTTGTGTTTTAAAAATGATATTTTTGTATTTTCGACTTTGTCTTCTAATTCGTATTTGTCTTCTAAAATATCGATATATAATTAAAATATCGATATACAATTATTTTATTATATAAACTTGTATTAATACTTTTACATAGACATATATTACTCTACAGTTATTGCAATAAACATTCAGTTCAAAATTGATCTAAATTAAAATGGGACAAGTAATGAGAAAGTATCTTCATTTTTAAACTGTATATACAGATCAAATTAATCTTAATCAACTTA
Source organism: Acromyrmex charruanus (assembly GCA_017607545.1). Taxonomy (NCBI): domain Eukaryota; kingdom Metazoa; phylum Arthropoda; class Insecta; order Hymenoptera; family Formicidae; genus Acromyrmex; species Acromyrmex charruanus. Next base: position 248,670 of record JAANIC010005313.1, on the reverse strand, counting down.
ATAACATTTTAACAAAAGTGGGTTATCATGATTTTCATGTAAAAAACCAATGAATTAAAATGTTTCATATTTGCAAAATGGATGCAAAGAATATGTGTTCTATACAGGGGTTAATATTTAATTCTTCAAAAAAATATTGATTTTTTTCCTTGAAAATATAACTATTTTCAAAAATCTGAACTGACAATAAGAGTATTTAAAATAGTATAGAGTTAACAAATTTAACACATACAGGTTAACTAAAGTAAATGAACAAAAATTTTAATACTTAATATAGAGTTTTTATATGTATCAATAGAAAATGATGATAAAGATGATAGTCCAGTGGATAGTCCACCCAATCGTAATGCAGAGAAGGGCTGGAGTCTTTGGGATTTAGTGCGAGGTGGTTGGAACATTAGAGAAGGTCCATCTTCGCCAACACCAGATTCAAATCCACCAATCCGTCCAGGTCAAGGTAATTCTATACACATTATTACAATGTATAGAAACCTTCTCTGCATTATAAATTATTTACAAATATTTTTTGCGTCATTAGAATTAGCACAACGATTGGATTATGTGCTTCGTGCGGTTGGCTTAGGAAGAAATTATTTATATACTGTAACTGCACATACGGCATATTGGAATAACTACGATGTAGCCTATTTCGTATTAACAAGACTCTTTCCAACGCTGGAAACTTGATGGCGGTTTAAACAGTTTAATGCAGAGTCCCAGCAGTTTCTGCTAAGATGCTCTAGTCCATTGTAGGCCTTCTCTAGAACGTGATATCGCAAATAGGTCTGCTACCAAAACAATCTGTGATAACGGAAAAATGATACAATAATGTTGCGAATTCTATGAAAACCGATCATTTTATATAATTGTATAATTTAGTAATCACTCTGCATCAAGTTATATGAGACGAACGTTGTTTTTACTCGTTTTGGAAAGTAATTGTTTGTACTAAACATTAGGTAATCGACATTTGTACATAACATAATAAATTCGGTATACAGAAGCGCATGGAAGAAAATGATAAATTTTATGAAATTTTATGTTACTATTTAATAGATACAGTATATGAATATGCTAGATATTTATTAAGTATAATATTTTGTAAAACTCTCTATGACTTGTTATGACACGGCAAGCTGTTTTCAAATAATACATTCTACAACAAGCCGTTACTTAAAGTCTTAAGCTATAAAAAATTGATCAATCACAGTCGAATGTGAAAAGAATAATTGATTATGATTGGTCAATTTCTTATGCCTTAAGACTTAAAAGCTTAGGTAATGGTTTGTTGTAGAAAGCTCACAACTGATACATTAGTTTGGTAACTAATGTATTCTCTATGTTGATTGCCTTTGTTATTGCCATATGTATAAATAACATTTTAAGATTAGCGTCAAATACGCTAAATATATTATTATATCTTACAATGAAATGAAGTAAGATATTGTGATGCTTACGAATTTTTCTTACATATATATTTGTTGTTAATCGATTTACGAATGTATACTCAGAAGTATTCATATAATGTAGAAATACTTGAATAATGCAAAAACATGAGACACCATATAACACAGATTTTTAAATAATATATAACTTATTAAAATACAGTATACAAGTATTTTGGTATAGTTTTATATCTCTCTAATTCATACTTTTAATTTAATAACAAGTTCGTATTATATAATTGTTCCTTCATATTGTTTTAAAGAACTTACGGAAGTGGAAAATACTTGTATGAATTCTATTAAGAGGCACCTGAGTATAGTCGCCATTATATTGGATCGTGGCATCATAAGCCAGAAATAGCACGTTGAAATTTTTTGTATGCCATTTGTAAATAAATTTGGATAAAACGAAATATGTAATGAAATCGTTTTAAAATACTCATAAACTATCCTTTCTCCCTCTCACGGGAAATAATCGTAAAAGGCATGTGAAATCTTAGAATATATATAAATGGAAGGAGAATTGCCCATGTATCGAGCTTAAAATCAACATTTGTGCGAGAGAGAAAGCTAGAGAGTTCCAAATGCTCGCAATGCGTATGCTCAGGCTGTCGTCTGTGTGAGTTGTACATTTTTTTAGTGTTCCTCACACATTAACAACAAAGTAAAACGGGGGAAAACGGAATGATGTGCATGTGCATTACAGTCTATAGCTTTCTGAAACTGTCGTAATAGATGTTGGCTTCAAGGAATAGCGATCATGTAACTTTTTCTCCAGGGCGGAAACGTGAAGAGTGAACATTTTTTGTAGATAAAAATTTTCATTTTTCACGTTTCCGCTCTAAAGAAAAAGTTATATGATTGCTACCCAAATTCAATACTCAATTCCTCTTCCATTTATATAGGTATAGGTATATGTTTTAAGTGTGAAATACGTTTATCAGCGTTTACTTAACTGTACATAGGCGTAGCCTATTTTTATCTTACGACTATTTACGAACTGTCAGGGGAGATAAGAATTTCTTTTATTTTTTGTTAAAGTGATCTTATTTTGTTTGTCTTTTGTTTGTCAAATTTTCTTCATTTATAAATAGCATGCAAAAAACTTCAACGTATTATTTCTCGCTTATGACATCACGATTCAATGTGGCTGCAGCAATTATTCAGAAACTTAATAGAATGCGGTCCGTTTTGCGCTTACAGCGCTTTTAAGCACTAACAATAAGCATCATTTGTCCTTGTTTAATATTTAGAGTCCGACCGAAATTTTGGTTTTGGTTTCGGTTTCGGTCAGTTTCAGTAAAAAATCAGGGTTTTAATTTGATTTCGATTTCTGAGTACAAACTTTGATATGATCCTAGTAATAACTGATTTGATTTTTCTAAAAGTTGAGAATGCAATATTATTATATTATTATAGTTAGATATTTTGATAAAATATTATTTTTTAAAGAGTACATAACTCTCTTTTTTTTTAATAAGACTTATCTAAGTTTCGGTTTCGATTTCGTTTTCGGCGAAATTGAATGACAACCGAATATTCGTTTTCAGTTTCGGCCGGAAGTCAAAATTATCCTGAAAAAGACTCTGAGTTACCTTCAAGGCTGTGTTCGAAAATACTTTCTAAGTACCTCCGAATATCATTATATCCTTGTTCAACATTTGGTGAACAACAAGAATAAAATAATATTTGAATATACTCGTAGTATTTTTTAACACAGCTCAAAAAATTTTAGTTGTTATTTATTAAAGAATTATTAACAAATAAAGTCAATGTAATAAATGAGTTTAACTTTATAATTAAAATCCATATGAAACTTCAATTCACGTAAACGTGATAGTGAATTACGCTCTCTCTTCTTGCACGAGGGCCTCCATCTCCGAAAAATATAATCTTAACCCAATCTAAATCAAATTTTGGTATTGAGTATAGGCCTCGATTTGAATTGAAAGTTGAATTGTAAACCTAAGTGGAACCTCGCTTCACATTGTAAAAAACATACCCAGAAGCGCAATAGATTTCACCTCCGTTGTGGGCTGCAATATTAAAAAATTGATCTAATCATCTGTTAAATATATACTTCCGTATGAATTTACAGCTTTCCACGCGAAGCAAGGTTTCATATGAATTTACAACTTTCCATGGATTCAAAAGGTTTACCCATTATGCATGATCTGTCGGAGGACTTGTCACATAATCTGAAATCTCAACTAATCAGAAATTGAGCTGATTACAGCGTGAATGAGTCATGTGAATCACTGCAAATGAGCTCAAAACTTGATTGGCTGACAGATCCCCCACTACTTTCAGCTTACTGCGCATCCGTAGAAATGAGAAACCTTTCTAATTCAATCAAGCAACTTCCATGTGAAAGTAATAATTTGGATTAGGTTTCTTTTTTGATAGAACTTATCCGCAGGGAGGGACGGAATCCACTATATCATATCCATACACAGGGTGACCTTTATGATTCCTGCATACTAGGGATAGCCAAAAAATGAATTGATTTGATTTCCGCGTCGTAAATCAATAAGATCAAATATACTATATATATATATATATATATATATATATATATATATAAAATGTATAAAAAATATATAAATATGAAACACATTAACCCTCATCAGATATTATCATATTTAATATATTTTTACAATACTTTTAAAACTGCCCTGGTGGAAAAAAAATCGCCGAAATTATTGAAATCGACAATGAAAGCGTTGAAATAAGAAATGAAAATGACTGACATATTGTTGAAAATATTTCAGCATAAATAATACTTTTAATATTGAAATAATATGAATTTTAAAGATAATGAAAATTAATGAAAATTAATGAAGAGTGCATGTAAAATGCACAAAATGCTATTTTCTAACAATAAACTCATGAATTTATTTATTGATTTATTTATCTATTTATTTCCATGATGTTTAATAGGTGAATTAGAATCCATGATTGAAATAATAAAAGTACTAAAGAAACGTTACAATCGATGTATGTACACTCGATATTCCTTGGTTGGTCATATTATTTTTATCTTACAAAGAGCGTTTTCTTTTCGGTTATAAATAAAATCTTGTGACGAAAATATAAACTAAATATGTACATTGTAAAGTATGAATACAGGATTATAATAAAATGAGAACTAAGGAAATTATAAACCATCCATTGTAGTTATAGAAGGCAATTATTTGCTTATGATAGATTACACGACGACCACGATTACATTTATCTTTATTAACAATAACAGAATAAATAAACTGAGTAATAAATTGATACAAATCTCTCTTCTGGGGATTTATGGCAGCTTCTGGAGTAGGAAAACTTGAATTTATCCATCATGACATTGAAATTGATGTCGAATCGACATCGATTCGACGTCATTTCTCACTGGGTAACGACGAAGCATTTTAGTGGTCATAAATTTCCAGTGCAATCACGTAACCGGACAAAACGTATGTCGCAACAAGAACCGGACGCTCGTGTAGCGAATTTAATCTTTTATTATATTCTGCGAATACCATTAATTAAACGACTGACGTCCACGCTTAATGTGTTATAAAAGCCACGCAATCGTACGGAGCTCTTGTTCATTCGTAAAAACATAAACTCAGCGACCAGTAAAATTGATGGTCTCTTTTGATAAAAATTATTTCATAGTCTTAATGGAATATATTTTGTACTAATTAATTATTGAATCAACTCATTCTCTCTAGAATCATACACGTTATGTTTTTACGTACATGAACTACAACATTGGACCTTTTATATTCAATCAAATATTTGTACACATAACTCTGAAAAACTATATCTCGACTAATATAAAAACTATATATCTCTACTAATTTTTTTCCAGAAAAACGTCAGACATCAAAAGATATGACTTGATAAAATTAAAATTCAAGTTTGTTGATAAATTACAAGAGGCAAAAATGTTTAAAAAAGAACTTTCAAAAGAAGTTAACGATTTGAAATTTTTACTAAATTTCATAGATTTACGTGGGTAATTCTAGGATTAAGAAACCATTCGAGTACTCATGAAAATACTTTTGTCGCAAAATTATTAAAAACTATTTCTAGAAAAAAAATATATGAATAAAATTGACAGTTTTCTATTAATGGAAAAAAATAATTAAAATAAGTAAAATGTATAATAAATAAAATGTATAATTGATGTAAACACGAACGTTTTCTCCTACGCTTTTAACGTATGAGAAAGAGTTAATTACGTTGACATTGCATCGTGATCCTTGCGCGAGAACGTAGTATTATGAAGCACTATTGTTTATTACCGACATCATATATTAACCTTTGGCGCTTAATATAATGTGATAAAGCAACTTATACTGGCACATATGCCGATAAACACATATCGAGAGTACAGAATTTAAGAATTAAATGTACAGAATTTAAATGACGCTCAATATTACTAAAAGTTATATTTCTATTATTTCTATTTAAAGACAGTCTAGTAGAATTTTTCTATATTTCATTAAAAAGTATATATTTTGTTTTAATAGTATATAAAGTGATATAATTAATAATTTAGTTATCTTTATGTCAATGGCAAATTATAACATATTAAAAATTACAATAAATTCTTTGGAAAATCAAGTAAGTGCAAAGAAATAAACGAATTTTCTCTACATCTAAATTTTAATAAAGCCAATATTGTGCCGATATATAAGGTTTCTTGAACTTGATTATAGATACGATAATCAATAACCATCATGATAACTACGGAAATCAATAAGCATCTCTTGTAGTACTTATAGAAAGTAATGACTTACGAAGTATTACATCACGGCACTGACAATAACAAAAGAAAGAAACTAAGCAATAAATTAATGTAATTGAGTTCAGATGGATAGCTTGCATTATTACTTATTAATGCTATCTGTTGAATTCATCGTGTAATTATCTATAAATAGCAAGTAAGGGCATAGGTTCGGTTATCTCATTAAACTTACAAATAAACTTTGTAGTAAGTCTTAAAAATTTTCAATTAATTAACAATTAAGCGATTGTTGCTTCGAAAAATAAGATGCCTCGAAATGATTCTATAGCTTCAACATAGCTTGCTTTTTCAAATCATTTAATTTTGTTCTCTACAAAAAGAAGTCCATTAAAAGCATAATATCTCACGTTGTAATTGATACCATTAGCCGAATCGTAGACAATTCGATAGATCCGGATAGCTCAGTACAATGTATATCATCATTGTTCAATGGGTAATGGAAACTCGAGTAATTAAATAAATGATCGTGTCACTCACCTTTTTTTCCAGAGTAACTTTCAGTAACTGTTCCGAAATCAGAATGTTATCTGTCATGATAAATCCACCTAATGCGTAACTCCTTTCGTCGTTAGGACGTACGCTAAACTAAGATCACAATCCAAATACGCTCATCTTAATAAACGTCAAGAGAGAGGAAATGCATGAAAGGAAGACGAAATCGCGCATCTTGTAAAGATGAAAAATCCTTTACATTTTTAATCCACTACTTATTTTAATATATGTAAATTACAGACAGAATCCCTATACTGAAAAAAATCATGTCACACAGTTGGATGATGAAATCACGATAATTAAAACACGTAAAGTATGTAACGGATTGTTCCAAATCCGTTCCATAGTCATATAATGACATTTTCTTTTTTCTTCTATTTCTATCATTCAATTCTTTAAAATTTGACAACTATAAAATCACATGATGGATGAAATTAATTATTTCTAATATCATGTGATTTTTCAAATTATGTCATTTTAAAAAATCACGTACTGATTTGAAACAATCTGTTACGTGATTTACATGTTTTAATTACACGATTTCATCATGTAACGTTGTGACATGATTTTTTTTTTCAGTAGGGAACGACTTCGCTCATTCCTACTAGCATACAAAAATGAAAGCCGAAAAATTTAATAAATGGAAAATTTAACAGGAGAAAAGATAAATATAAAATTAAATATAATGCATTTAAATTTTGCACATTTTACTACAATATTTTTAATAAAAATATAATTAAACGCGTTGTCAGCATGTTGAGCTTGCGTTTACTTGTTAGTAAACCAGAATTTTAGTAAAATGCTCGCGCGATCGTATCAAGGATGGAATTCAATCGTATTGGATTCAATCGTATTTTTTGGTATTAAAAATAATTCTAAAAAAATATTTTTTGTTTTCAATCGAATTCGAGTTTTCTCGTAAAGGTGCAGAACACGCGTTGATGCATTCCAAAACGGTGAAAAGCACCACAAACGTGACGAGATATCGCCGTACGAAAGCGGATACAAAAAAAAAATCAGCTTGACTTTTTGAGCAAAAAGTCGAAAGTGCTATTCAGGACTCTATTAGCGCGTATAGATTTAATTAAAATGGGCACATGGTTCAGTGCGTGGATGGTGCCTGCGCGCGCTTGACTTAATTGAAAAGCTGCGACCCGAAAAGTACTTCCAAGAGTAATAAACGAACAAGCGAGCGGAACGTTCGGTCTTTGCCTACAATATGAATACACTTATGGATAAGGAAAATGTTTCGTATATATTCGCCCATAAAACAATCTATCGTTGACGAGATTAATCCCTGTCAGAATTAGCTCGTTTCAATCAAGTAATACATCTTTTCGAGCGAGCGAAGTTAGTTAGAGCGGAATATAACGGCGGCTTGTAAAAGAAAAGTTTGGCTTAGATTCGCAAAGAAAGATCTTTTTATCTTTCTATCCTATTAGCGAAGATAATTTGTTTAATTTATAAAGTGATGCAAGAGAATAGAAGTTGAAAAGAAAAAATAAGTCGAGTGGATAAATGGTGCTTGCGTAGGGATGCTTAAGTTTATTAATTCCCATTCATTCATTTGGAATATCACAAGACACTTGATGTAATAGTCACATTAATTATACGTAGAATAATTGTTATATATTTCTATTAATAATCTCTCTCGATTTTGCACGTTAACATTACATTGCGAATTGTTTTCTCTGTTGGATGATTATTGCGGTTGCCACCTTTCAATTAGTGTCTCGCTGAATTCCGAAGGCATATATATCGGAAATTAATAATTATCGTCGGCAACTCTCTTACCATTTCTCTAAATAAACAGAGCCACTTTTGTATTTTGTATCAGAAATTGCTATTACTCTACCGCAGATCTAGCATCAATTGTTCTTTACTTATGATGTAAGGATTTTAAATGCCTAATTTAAAAAAAAAAAATCATTGGATGTTTGACTCTGGAGATTTCTTTTTAGAACCGGAGGAAAAGATCGAGGTTATTACCTTTATATAATATCATTTCTCATTTCCTAGGAAAAAGATCATCAAAATTTAGGATTAGAGATTTTTCCCACAGAAAACTGACGAGATGGCGATTATGTGAAAAGTCATGAATTTTGCAAATGTATTTTGCGCACATGTCAAATGCGGCCATATTTAAACAGTTGCGCCGTGGTAACTTTGAAGTAACATATATAAAAACATGTAAGAATGTTTACGGAAAAGAAAAATATGTAGTTTTATGGTTTCCCAAAAGAAAAGATGGTAAAATGGTAGAAGAAACTTGCCATAACATGGAATAAGCTTTGGCATAACGTCAAATTCAAATAACCGTGGCACTATGGCGACATCGATTTCGCTCTTCTGATGTTCAAAATGCGCAACTGGGTTTCTTCCACCATGGTTGCTTTATAGCAAATATGATCTAAAAACATCCAATACGACATACTATTAGAAAACTCTCTACAAATCAATTTCTTGCTCTATATACTTAGAATAAACTTGCAACATATCAAAAGATTCGCATTTTATAAATAAATTATCTATCATGTCAGTATATACTTACTTTAAGCAATAAGAATTTAATGCAATAAACCCATTTTTAAAGATATTTTAATGATTATTACGAATCCGAAAATAATTTAAATTTGCTATTGTAAGGTTGTACAGTTATATGTTTAAGAATGAAGTGAATAAAAGAGTAAAGTAATACAACATGAAGTTTCGATAGAATGCAACCTTAGTCCTAAACATCCCTAAACATTCAAGAGTACAATAATTAAATCAGCAATATTTTTACACATATTATTTAGCCTTAGTGTAATTCTAATCAAGTTGTATGAGAATATGCGATATGTACCGACGAATACATACATACATAGTTTACTTGGTCGAAGAGACAACGCACATATGTTTACGAGTGATCTCCACATGTGAAGAATATTTAAACCGTTTCTATTTACGGTATCGCGAGATATGGTATCGTAAGTAGAAACAGTTTAAATATTCAAAATATCCATAAAATTATACAATACATACTATTCTGAAATTTGTTCCTTTATAAAATATAATACTCGTTATATATGTATACTATGTAGTTTCGTTGCTAGATATTCTTAGAAGATTCGAATGTCTTCCGTACAGATGGAACGCGAAAACGTACGGATGGACTACCAATAGTCAGATATATTAACAATCAGGATCACTCCGTGATATTCTTAGTCCCGATCGTTAGTACCCATCGTTACTTTGATTTTAAGCGAAGCTTAAAACTCTCTCTTTCTCTTTAAAGCTGATAGACAGACAGAAAGGGAGAGTTTAAGCCTTGCTTAAAGTAACGTTGGTGTAATCAGGCCTGCTTAATCACTTACGATCAGTCAGAACGGATGCTTGTTACGAATGTCATTGTTAATTAAGACACAGAAGATCGAGCACAATCACGGAGCCCGCGCGGTGGACCGCTGCGCGCGTGAATTGGGTTGCTTGCTGAAGTAAGATCGCAACATTTCGCCCAGATGCATGAACTACTTCAATATAAACAAAACGCACAGCGATTTTCCGCGTGCGTCCCACGATCATACTCGAACTTCCGCGCCCTAGTCATCCTATTCGCATAGATAATGTTAAGATAATGGAAATTAGTTAATTATGTAAATAATCAATCTATAAAATAAAACAACATGTACAGATTTCTTGAGTATAAATGCTACTTTATCACGTATTAATGAAAATAAATTATACTTAATAATACATTGAGTAATAATTATAAATTAAAACGATTAATATAAGAATATCAAGATTATTATCATTTTTTGGGTACGAGCCGCGTTTAGGAAAGGCATATAAGTCCGAATCCTCATGCAGATGATATCTGCGCTTTCACACCGATTGATGAAAAAGGGATTACACGTAGGAATAAAATTTACCCCCACTTTACTCTTTTTTTTTTTTTATCAATCACGCTCGGTATTAAATGCCAACATCTGCAGCATGAGGAATCGGGCTAAAGAAAGCTTTTGTGACTTGCAAACGTCACTCGTTTTCTTTTACACGCGCGAAATTCGAATATTATGCAATAGTAGAATTTTTATCATTCGAGTGGATAATTCGCGGTATAAAAGGTATTAAATTTGGCAGCTTCAGTCTGAATAATATAAAAGCCTCCATGAGTATCTCTTAAATGAATAGATAAATACTAATCATGTATAATATTCGTTCAGTCTGCGGTTCTCTCGCCGAGAACAAGAGAATATTGCTTTCTCTAACAATAAGTTATAAATATGTAAAAAAAATATCAATAATAAAATGTATTTTCGTATAAAAGAAACTATTGATGAGCAATTCCGTCCGATAGGATATTGCTTCCACAAACGTGATGCAATGGACATGTTCCACTATGTGTTCTCTTAAACCTTCCTGATCTAAGAATATTTTTCGTACCAGAAGATCATGGTCCGTTGTGTGCAAGGATACGAATTCGTTCTCGTCAAAGTGCATCGATAATCCATCAATAGTTTATAATCTGAGACTTTTTTATGCTACCATTACGTCTATAACATGAGGTGAATACGATTAAGCATATGAAGAATAAGATATCTGTATGATTACACATAACGAGCCAAAAATTTCAATTATATCCTATTCCCGAATTTGAGAATTTTCATCCAAAACGCGACTGACTTATAGCCAAATCGGTTGAACGCACTAGTGCTTACTAGTAAATAATAAAGTCGTTCTACATTGATTTAATCTGTGTAAAAATAAAATGTAAATATTTCGAATTATAAAATACAGATTTTATTTAACAGCGCAATAAAATGTATTGAAGATTTTATCTGTTTAATTCGTTTTTATATTTATATTAAATACGTATTTTTATGTCAATTTATGTATAATGACTTTAATATGCATCAATAAGTATTAAGTGCATTCAATCGAATTTGCTATCGTTCGCTATTAAAAAGATCGTTACTCCTTTTATCTTTTTCGCACTCATTTGCTTACATTTTATAAGAATATACAATCGTATAATTTATGACGTTAACTCGATCCTTTTTTCTCTTATACTTGTACCCCCCTACGTATTTTCTTTTCGGTAAGCTTTGCTGCCCTATAAATATATTACAATTTGATTTACATTTATACACATACAGATAAGTCCACGTATCTTATAGCCAGACGTACGTTTGTCTCAGATATAAAGAATAACATACGTTTCTCGTTGCAAAATATCGTGATATTTTAGCATTGAGAACGAATTCACGTCGGCATACACGGATATCTACTAAATTTCTTTACCTCCTTCTTTGAAAAAAAATCACTATTTTATATTTTGGCTTTACATTAATTAATTGTCAAGATTAAACAGGTACTATTATATGTCCACAAAGGCATGATCTTTGTTCGTCTTGCATAATCTCAATGAACGTTTATCGCATCGAGCTACTAAATAGTCAAAGTATATACTTGTGTTGTGAAAATTAGCATTCGCGGAAATTCAATGGACAATACGCGCCACTCCCAAGTGCAAATTTACAGATGCTACATAAACTTGCACGGCGATAATAAAAGCCTTTTAATCGACCCGCCCACACTTAGGTACGATGTTTTTGTTTATCCAGAAATCGCAACTTGAATAACTTTGCGCGAGCAGAGCGTCTTGACCAACAATCAAGACTCTCTTCGCGCCTGACCGATCAGCCTGTACGACTTCGTTATGCCACACATAATGGTTAAATAACTGTTGCATAGCTGACACGTGTCTCTTCTCCTCGGGCGTAACAGCACCATAGGTTCCTAGAATGGCCGTGGCGTCACTGTCAGGATCGGCCAAATGCTGTCGGCGTGGTTGAGTGGCTACGTAAAATGGTATATTGGTGTTCATCCTGGCGAGCGTCAGTAGCGGGCATACTACACGAATATCGGAAATCATTGTGATCAATCCCTTCAATGTAGCATTATAGTGCCTGGAAAATAGAGGAATGATTCACTTACACACTGTAGCAATTGCCCATTGCCAATCACAGCGACTTCTGCGTAAGGAGTTTTTTCCATTTCTTTTTTTTTTCTGGCGCTGTGATTGACTTGTGCACAAGTGGTATACAATTGATATACACCCGGAAAATAGTACACACAATACGCGATGTTTACTATTACTTTTGAGAAAAAGATTAAAAATTAATCTAAATACACCACATCGATCATTAATCGTAACTAAATCGCTCACCTCAGAGCTTCATGTGTATAGCCTCTAATTCCGAGCAAGGATTCTCGTACGAGATTTTCGACCTGTGTCGCATTAAGAGTGACATTTGATGACAGGTATTGCAGCGGGGTACCGGCGTGCGCGGTGGTACCCATCACTACCTTTATCATAAGATTGTCCTGCGACAAGATTTCACCGACGTGCTCCTGAAGAATCGTTCCGTCCAAAACGAGCCACTCATGCCTCCTTTCCATATAGATGCTCGAATCTTCTTTCATTTCTGGCAGACCAACGGTACCTACGTACCACGACTCTGGCACAGCATCCATCAAATCTTCGGCACTCTTGCTTTTGAGACAGGCAGCGTCGCTGCAACGAATTGAATCAAGGAATGGTCGGTTTATGTTTTCAGACAAATTCAATTCCCTGCCTGGAAAGATCGCGCTACCGCTGGATATCCACACTTTCGAAAAAAGGCTCTTAGCTCGACGATAACCGATCAATGTCGTTGCAAGAGTGCCGCCTGCTCGATGTCCCCACAGAGTAACGGAGGATTTGTTACCACCAAAATTTTCAATATTTAATTGTATCCACTGAAGGGCTGTTATGATGTCTGACAATCCATAGTTGCCCGATGTTGGAGGGTGGGTCGCTCTAGTAAGAGGTTCAACCGCCAAAAATCCGAAAATTCCCATTCTGGAGAATGTAATAAATATTTTTATTATAAAATATTTTTAATTATAACAGGATTGTTAG
>JAANIC010005313.1:205298-234565 GCA_017607545.1 Acromyrmex charruanus | reverse complement strand
GGTTGTTAGCGAAAAAGAAAAAAAATTTTCTGACTTTTCCCAATTTTCTCTGTCACTTTTTGAAAAAATTCCTCAACTAAAACCTTAAAGATTCTTTGAATAAAAACAAAGAAAAATATTAAAATATTTTATTTTATAAACAGAACAATAAAAAATATTTATATTCAATGAATTATTTATCTTAAAGAACAAGTTACAAATATAAATAATAATATGACTTACAGTGAGCGTGTTGTAAATGTTAAATAGAACATACTACTGATACATTATGAGTTAAACAAAAAAAAAAAAACAATTTTTTTTTAATTACGAGAAACGGCGGATATACACGTATCTTTGTTTTACACATTGCTTATTGAGATTTTTGTCCATATTTGTAATCAGATCTTATATTTAAGGCTTCCTCAAATTAAATTATATTCTTTAGATGCCCAGTAGCCAATAAAATAATTCGTAGAGCATCTAAAGATAAATTTAAGGAAGCCTTAAATATATGATCTGACTAATACGGGCATTAATTATTTCATTAAAACACTATATTCTAATTATCATTTTAATTAATTTTAATTAGAAATGATTTACGAAATGTTCATCATTAATACATATATATTTTGACTTTTGCAAAGTTAAGTTTTTTCTTTTTGACAATGTCTGTTAATAGTTTTCTGCAAATTGTTCATTGCAAAATTAAAAATTAAAAAAAAAAATATTTGCATTGCTTTTTTAAAAAATTTATTAAAAAAATTCTATTTCATAATTTTTAAAGAAATTTAAAGAATTAGAGTTTAGAATTTTATAATAATTTAATTTTGTCTTAAGATTAATAAATTTCTTGATAATATTAGGTCATTTAAAAAGTATCCGCGGTTTTTTCATTCAAAAATTGAACAAAAAACCGCGGATACTTTTTAAATGACCTAATAATTTCCCTAATTTCCCTAACCATTTTTTAATTTCACTGACTTTTTCCTGATTTCCTTGACCGCTAACAACCCTGTGTAAGCTATATTCTTAATTATAAGTATTTATTAATCCCAGATTATCTCTGGATATGAGAAACTTGAACAAAAATATCATTCAGTACTAAATATCATAACAATACTTTCTTTGCATCATAGAATTAAAACAAAGGAGAGTTTCTCTCTTAAGGGAATTCCAAATGTCTGTTTTATCGACTAAGCGCGCGCGCGTGTGCGTGTATACACGTTTAAGGATGAAGAAAAAATTTTAATTGAAAAAGGCAGGAATATATTATAATAAGTTCAATGTATACCGGAAGTTTGGCCGTACGAATATGATGTCACGAACGTGTGACAGCTTGGCGGAAGGTTGCATTACTCCGGGCGAACCGCCACTCAGAGTTTCGGCGCCGATCATTACGACCACGGGTAACGGAAAATCGTATCCAACTATTGGTGTAAATACATCAAGATAGAGGCAATCCTCGTCGCCGTCGATGAGATTGTTCATATCACGCTGCCAACAGTTCTTGGAGGAGTTGTGCGCCAAGTAAGTGCCGTTCCAGCAATGCTCGATGCGACTCAAAGATTCAGCTGGTTGCCAGCGACGATTGCCCACCGGTGGCATTGCGTATGGAATGCCACGGAACGCGTAGGCACCATCCTCCAAGGTACCCTGCACCAATCCACACGATGTCACTGCTTCGATATACTTGTTGTTCTTCAAAGGTTTGGTAGAAATTCTCCTAGGTCCGACGCAGACGATACATATAATAACGATAATGCCGATCAGCATCAGCAGAGTCGCCACTATATAAATCGATTTAAATATATCAATTTTACATATAACAATTAATACGAATAAATATAAATTAAATACTGCGAGATAAATTCTGTATCTTCGTACCTGAGACGGACACCTGTGTCCTGTATGTAGATAGATAGATCACCAGGGGATGCTTTGGTCGCTTAATGCTGTCAAGTTCATCTTCTTCATCAAGTCGCACGGTTTCCATGCCATCCTCATCGACGATAGGCCTCTTCTCAGAAACGCCGTCATCGAGTGTTTCGATACTCGCTAATCCAGCAGTACTGGTTGGTCCTAACTCGGTATCGATTTCCTAAAAAGGAAATATTATGGCAATTTATTCTCTAAATTCTTTGAACTGGAATTTTACTCTAAAGAAAAAAGAAAGAATGAAAATTGAACCAGTTTTGAAAAAGGCGGACTCAATTTTCAATTTGTAAGAGTGAGATTTCACTCTTCAGAGTGACAATTTACTCTAAAAATTTTAGAGAAAAAAAAATAGATTAATTTTTTATAATATCAATATTATATTTTCTATCTGTTTATCTAATTTAAACATACAAGTTGTTCTGTCATGAAATCGACAAGCTTTGCCAGCGTGTGCGGATAGTCTAACAAGTAAAACAGTTTATATACAGGGTGTCTCTGCATACAGTGTCAAAACTGCTTTAACATATGAAAACAAGTTAGAGATATTAAAGTAAGAAAATATGAATCGTAGTAAATGTTTAATGTTCGTTTTTATGTTGTTCTTGAATTTTGTTCTGATAGACTAGATCTTTCATTCTCCCCAAAATGTACACAAATACACATTTTTCCATGATCACTATCTTCATTGAATTGAAAGAGACCAGGACGCTCCTAGTAAATGGCCAGCGAGAAGTCCTGATCTCACGTTCATCCATTTATCTGCTTCTCACTCTAGGCGTCTTTCTGCGTCCCCCACTACTCAGCAGTCCATTTTAATCAATAGACTATGAATGTAGTATCGTAGACAATGTGTATTCATAGAATCTAATATTCCTTATTCTGAACAAATAAGGGTGATATAGGCGATATAACGTGGCCGTTCGAATTGTGGAGGCCATTGAACTCTGTCTGTAAGAGTAGGCAGTGCAACGGGTTGTTCTATCGCCTGACATAGGTGCTCACTGGACATGGCTGGTATATTGCTTATACCAGAATAGAAAAGGAGTGTCGCTGGACACACGGAAAAGCGCAGTGTCACATTGTGCGTCTCGGACTTCGCACAGTATATTTTAGAGATATGCCAAGCATATAACACTATAAAGTCTTGGTCGTAGTGATAAAGGAGGACCTTTCAACAATATGTATACCGGTGGGAGGGTTTCGATAGCACATATTAATTGGGGTTACAACAATTTAAAGGATTGTTGGAATGACAGTCGAATTTGATCGATGTCGATAGTACAGATTTTTCTAATTCCAAATTAAAAAAGTCGATAATAATGACATATGTTTAATTCATTTCTTACATTATCGTTCTGTTACTCTCAAACGCATACATCTGTCCTTATCTAACATATTGCAACACCATCTCTTGCAAGATCGAACATCTACTGCTAGACACAATGACTGTTATAGACACAATGTGCAAGAAAAACGCATACAATCGCTTTTTTAGCGTTTTGCAAACGCTGCCATACTACTTGGGATTTTTCATTGGAAAATTTTAGAAAATATCTCTAAGCATAAAAGACACTTACTTTTTTTCTTCTGGAGAAAACGGACGACATCAAAGGTATCCGAATGGAATTTAAAATTCCCCTTCGTCCTTCCTTTTCCTTAGAATCCTTAACAGGTATAATAGGTTTTTCCGTGGACAAAGCGTTCTGCTCGCTTTCCTTTATCACCACGGAAGCTGATTCTGCATCCGTAGACTCCGTCGGTTTAGCCACATCATTCTAAAATCAATCAAACATACTGAAGTAATTAATACACGCCAATAAATAGGAGAAATTAATTTTTGTCTGCTTCTTTATACGATGACATTAGACTCCTTTCTTCGAACCTTAATTTCTTCTTTAAACAAGGTATTGTTTAAAGAAAAAGAACAGTGTGGAAGGAATAATTAGAAGAAACAAATCATTGCTTCGAAAATAATTTTATTCTGAAGAATAGTGAGATAAACTCTCTTTCTCTCTACACCCTGCATTTAAAAATAAAGTGGAATAAATTTTTACAAAAGTAAAAACTCAAGTGGTACTATTTTTAGTGTATATACATATCAATTTATTGCTAAGAAATACGAAACGCAGCATTAGTAATTTTCAATGGTGTCAACTTTACTTCCTTTACTGGCAGTAACCGAACTTATTTGATCTTTTGCAAATTCCATATTTATTTATTTGGCTAATCCATAGAGTTGAGGATCTTCCCCTTGGTCTACGTCTTCCTTCTACTTTTCCCTGAATAATAAGTTTCTCCATATTATCCGGTTCTCTTCTCGTAATATGTCCAAAGTATCTCAATTGCTGTAGTTGTATTTTGCTGGAGATCCTCCTTTCGATTTTGAGTTTTTTTAATATGGAATTGTTTGTACGATAGGCAGTCCATGGGATTCGTAGCATCCTTCGCCAGCAAAACATCTCAGTGGCTTCTATCCTTCTTCTCTCTGTCTGCTTTATCGTCCAAGACTCACTTCATATGTCAGTATCGGGAATACCAGACAGTTAACCAGTTCTGTTTTCAACTTTTTTGAGATTTGGTGATCCTTCCAAATCTTTGTTAATTTTCCCATTGTTATCTTGGCCAGATCGCATCTGTGTTTTATTTCTTCTTCTGTTGAGCCAGCGTTCGATATTATTGATCTCAGATACATATAGCTTTTGACCACTTCGAATCTGTCAACCTGTGTTATTTCAGGGTGGTTTTGATGTCATCTATTCATTATCATAACCTTTGTTTTAGATGTGTTGAATTCTAGCTCGAGTGTTGGCTTTCGTTTTCCACTCTACGGATGAGTTCGACGAGTTCCTCTTTGCTGTTCTCGAGTAATGTTGTATCGTCTGCAAATCGTAAGTTTTTATTTATTTTTTAGCCACCCTTCCATCCATCAAGCACTCTTCTCATAATATACTCTCTGTAAATATTAAATAATTGTAGAGATAATATGCATCCCTGTCTTACATCTTGTTCTGGATGGAATTCTCTTGATATAGTATCAAGCACTCTTACTGATCCTGTTGTATGATGATGCAGCTCCATAAGATTTGTAATTTGTCCTGGTACTCTCATTTCTTCCAACACTGGCCAGAGGCAGCCATCTTACTCTGTCAAAGACTTTTCGGTAATTTATGAAACATATGTATAGTGAGATGTTGTATTCTCTTGCCTTTTCGATGAGCTGCCTCATGTTTAAGAGGTGTTCTCTAGTTCCTCTGCCTTTGACAAATCCCGCTTATTCTGCCGATATTTCTTTTTGGATGTAGGCTTTTAGTCTTTGTTGATAATGTGTAGCATTACTTTACTGGCATACGAGATGAGGGAGATGGTCCTATAATTGTCACATTTATTAGTTGGCTTCCCTTCTTGTGGATGGCGATAATGGTAGATTGCGTCCAGTCTTTAGGCCATTGTCAGTGCCATATTCTATTGCAGAGAATGTGTAGAAGGTTCACTCCAATTTCTTTTCGTAACTTTAAGTAATTCCGCCGTTATTGAGTCGTCCCCTGGTGCTTTGTTGAGTTTAAGTTTCCTAATCGCCGATTCTACTTTACATTTCAAAATTTCGGGCTCCTCTGCCTCCTCATTGTTATGAGCTTTGTATCTGTTGTGATTTTCGTCTTTGTACAAATCTTGTCAATATTCTCTCCACGTTTCCGCGATTTCTTCTTTGTTTGTTCTTGGCTTTCCCGATCGATCTTCCACCCTTACATATCCCTTGACTGTTTATTTTGATCTCTACCTCTTCACATATCTGCGTGTAATATCGTTGTTTATCTACTTAGCATCTACTTCTTATTTCCTTGTTTAACATGCACAATCTCTTTTTCCTCCACCGTCTTTCGACAAAGGGGAATTACATTTCTTTATTACATCATTAGATTTACATTCAATATAATTTTCACAAATTTGGACAGATTGAATGATACTGTGATTAGTACATAGATAAAGAATATTAAATAACTGCATTTATTAAATGAAATATCTTCACATGTACGTTTTTCAAAATTTAAACAAAATCATGAAAATGTTTAAATATGAAAAATGTGAAATATATTTGTCGAAAGATACCAGAAGTTTATGAGTTATCGCCATATTTTCATCTATTGTTAATGAAATTCTCTGGTATCTTTGAAGATAATACCCATGAAAACCTAAAAAGCGTTATGTTTGTGGAAAATGTAGCCGATTTTCTTTTATATAACCAGCTTTATGCGTAAAACAATTGTTCAGCAATATGTTTATTTGGCATAAAACTGTTTACAAATGCAAAATTAATTTATTTTTTTAAATATTGATACATTCATAAGAGAAAAAATGCCCAAAAAATATTTTTAAAAAATATAAGAAATGTGTACAAATATGTATTTAAAAGAAAATAAAAAAAGATTCACAAAATATTAAAGAAATAAAAAATATTTAAAGTACAAAAAATGAAAAAATGAGAGAAGTTAGATTTAGTTTTTCTATTGCGTAATAGCGATTTTTGTAGTTAGTGATTCTTTAATTTTTTAATTAGAATAACATGACGTTAATCTTCCAATTGTATTTCTGTAAAAGTTTTTTTTTTAAGAAAAATCATTTCTTAATAATTATTATCTGTTATTTTGATTCCGTACATACATCGAGTTTCAAAAAATCGGATGTAGATTCATTTGTGTGTGTAAGAAATACTGTTTTAAACATGTGTAAAATTGATTGATTATTTTATTTGTAAAAAATAAAATCTTTTTTTAATAGACAGATTCAGTTTGAGCTAAAATTAATGGCAAATTTCTTTATATTTTTTTTTTGTCGTAAGAAACAACTGTAAAAATTTTGAAAAAAATCGGCGTCTGAATTTCTGTAAGGTTTACTTGTCAGGCAAAAGAGTCAACAATCTCCGGAATATTATTTAAAGGTGACAATCATGAGAATAATGTACCTTGCATGGTTCCTTGCTCTTTGTACGGCAAAATCCGGGCATCTTAATGCCACCGATCGGTATCTTCTTCGGTTTCTGCTCCTCGGATTCGACATCGGGCGCAGGTGCGATGCTGGCATGCTTAGTGTTTTCGGCGTTCAGCATCTTCTCTCTCTCTTCCTCGGCAATTTCTTTCTTGTCCATGCTTTCTTCCTGATATGTCTGGCTCATTCTCTATTTCTGAAATCGAATGAAGAACGCCTGTATTTAATTAAGTATTGGGCGTAAATCTTATCGCAGTTCATCGATATCTCCAAAGAATGCGAATATTTTAAATGTAACAGATGTTGACGTAGAAAATTGTTTTTACCGCAACAATTTTCCTGAAAACATTTTTTACATTTGATGCGTGGCAATAAAGTGTGTTCGAGAGATACTCCAGTCTCTATGGTGCGATAAAAAAATATTACGACTTGCGTGGTTCGTTTTTTGCACCCTACAATACTGCTACAGAAGCTGTAGAACTGCAGATTATTGTTTATTTTAAGTTGGTCGATCTTCATACTACGGCTGGTGTTCATAGTCGATTCTATATCTAAGACTGTCTTAAGTACAGTCTTAAGATGTCATGAATCAATCAGAGAGGTATAGCACAAGGTATTATTTAAGATGGTCTTCAAATAAGAATGGATTATAAATACCGACTTACGATCACACTAAAAAAAAAAATCAAATAATCAATTTTATAAAAAAAAAAATCTCCTAATAAAACCCAATAAAACCCCGAAAATACCCAATGGGTTGAGCTTTTTTCCAACCCTGATTTGCCACTTGTTTCGAAATGTGCGAACGAAAATCTATCGAAGTGTTATTTGAATTTTGTTTCTTTAAAATTCAAGCCGAAAACGTATTTTTTGCGATGTAAAGATAACCTTCAACATTTATTTGTTAATAGCTTTTAAACTAAAGGTATGTAAACAAAAAATCAATTTGTTTTGGAATGTGTAAACAAACCTATCGATTCATGCCATTTTGAGCATAGTAATTACACTAATTACGATTTGAACTTAATTATCTGAATCGACTGACTTCAAAATAATTTAATTGTTAATAATCTTTTTTGCAACTAAAAGTATGCAAACGAAAATTTATCGATTGAGATTAGATAAATTTAATTTGCTCGTGCGCAATTAAATATTTTATTCCGTAATTAAAGAAACAGCATTAACGTCTTAATGTTCGTTTAGGAATGGTATTAGACTAAAAAATAAAAATGGAGTAATGTAATTTTATCTTTCAAATTAATAAATAAATGCGATATTCCGTGCTGATTTGATGTATACGAAAACGACAATGGCATCATATGGATTCGATATCTAATAAAATATATTCGATTCCAAAAGTATCGCCTGACGAACGCGTTATGCGAAAGAGGACGTTGAGAATCATACGCCGCAGTTTCATACAATGGCATCGTATGGGTTTTCGACGAATTGCCGGCGCGGCGTAGAAAGAAAAAAATGCCGGCGATATACAATACAAGATGTATGCTGCGAGAAAATACGCGCGAACTGAAGTAGACCATATATATATATATATACAGAGTAACTGGCCGCGAGATCAGATCAGTCTTTTTCTTTCAAAGGAAATAACACTCGCGGAAACGCGTGGAAATGCGAGCCATCAGCTCGTGAAAATCGATTTGTAAAATTAAACAAAAAAATTATATACGATTAGTCAGATCGCGATCAGTGAATTATCCAAGTATTTTTTTCAATTTCATAGATCAATCTCGAACTTCTCTCGCTGTACTAATAATAATAGTAATAGCCTACCTACAACGCGAACTTATTGGTGAATCGCATTCACAAGTACGTGCGGAAATAAATATGCAAGAACTCACCCCTTCGGAGACGCGCTGATGGACGCCGTGTCGTTTTCCCTTGTTCACGTTGCGCGTACACACACACACACACACACACACACACACACACACACACACACACACACACGCACAGGTCAGCTATAGTCAGTTACAAGGGCCACATAAAAGACAACAGAATTCCTTAATAACGTTGAGCTTACTGTTTTCAGCTGTATTGCGGAAATAATGAGATGTCTGACAATATTGTATATATGCGTGCGTCTTGTCTCGAATTTTCGTCGTAACCGACGCCGACGCCGACGCCGCGAAACTCGCCAAGGTGGAGGATGATAGAAACTACGAATACGAAACAGTCACGAGAACGCCAAGCGCGCAACTAACGCAGACTAACACATGCCGGGCCAGGCATAGCCTATCGGCTTAATCGACTATCCAATGCTACCGTCTGGCGTCAGGCTGTCAGACATGAGACGTGAGGCGTCTACCCAGTCTACTGTTGTTGAGTTGAGACCTTGGTGGGGTGGCAATACAAAAATATTACATGGGTTGCGTTCGATTCGAAAATATACATCAGTGTATGTACATACATACGCACCGATGCAAACCAGCCATTCGGAAATACTCGTGCGTATTCGGGATGCATTAGGGGCTCCGGGCTATCCACAATAGCAGGAATAAGGAATTAGGAATGAGGAATAATGATTTCAACCTATCAGAAACCGTGAATTCCGATGTATCCGATTTCCGATAAGTTAATATCGTTATTCTTTATTCCGTTATTGTGCGCAGGATCTTAAGTGTGAGATCGTTCGGAGAAATGATGAATACCGCCAAGGGGGTCGATTCTGTATCTCTTTATACGAGGTGAAAATTACAAAAGTGAGCAAATTTACTAGGTGTTGACCAATGAAATTATCAATATTCTAGTAAATTCGTTCTTTTGTCATTTTATCGATTTCCAGGTCTCACCTAGGTATCGTATCGTATATCGCATCACCTATGCCGGCGGCAATCGTGGCATCGCTTCAGTCATGGTCGGCATGGTCGGCATGGTCGGATAACCAAAAATTAATGCAGATGTGTACTGTGTATGTACTGCAAAGTAAAGAGAAGTAATTTCGGAATTCGATGGGAAAAAAACGATTTTCGCATTAATTAAAATCGTTTTTATTATGGAGTGTGTACTGCAAATATAATGTTGATGGCCATGATAACATTATTAAATCGAATAAAGAATCAGCGAAAGAGATGTGCAGAATTTACAATGCGAAAAGTTATGGCTACGTTTTATATTTATATTCGTTATCAAACGAATTGAAAGATGAACGAAATGCATGTCTAATGTGAAAACAGGCACAACTTGCGATTCCTAGTTATCTAGTTTACCACGTAATTATATCTAGTAGTTATATATATATACCGTGCTATATCTAATTGACAATACAAAAATTATAACGCATCATAATTTACCAAAACGCAAGCAGCAACAAGAAAACAAGCAAGCTTAAGAAATACTAAATAGTTCGACAATTTTATATAATTAGAATCAATCAAAGGAAATAAATCCAAATAAGATGGATCTTCATAATCATTATTTACGTTTCTCGACAGTCAACATTTCGCTTTTACAAACTATAAACAAGTCTATTAGCATACATCACTTGATACAATCTTATAATTATGAAATGACTAAAGAAGAATTAGATGTAGATAAACTCGAGTTCTGCCGGTTGTTGTTATGTTATGAATACCAATCTGTGTTTTACGACATTGAGAGGAGCGATAAGAAGCATAAGAAGCATGTGACATCTGTTAATGTGGAGGAACTTAACTTTCCTAGTGTAAAAATGATTTTTCCGCCAAACTCTTCACGAAATATCTCACAAATTTCACTTTTGTGTGACATAATCAATCTGCAGATGATACTTTACTGTAATATTAGTTCAATCAAACAATATCTGCAGAATTTTCTTTACTCAAACGACATGTATACTACAACTAATAATTCTAGGATTATGTATATGAAGATATTAGAACATCTTTTAGAATTTTTATGCTTGTATCAATTTCATATCACCAACAAGGATAGCAAGGCAATCTTGGAAAGCTTTGGCCACATATATTTGGAGATTATCAAGTCCTGGCTGAAGCTAAAGGAAGACTGTGAATGGAGACAGTTTGCTTTAATGTTTCCTAAATTGGTAGAAATTTTTACTCCTTCATGTATTGTGTTTCCTCTGTGGAACCATTTTCTATATGAAATAAATGATTTAAAGGAATCTCTCATTGGCCTAAGTATTATGGCAGACATATGTTTTACACTGTCAAATTCAATGAATTATATACAGTGTGATATTTACTGTAACAACACATTCTGGTTATTGATACTAAGAGGATTGCGATCACCCTTGCAACAACATCGCAAACAAGCTTTATACATAATGAAAAAAGCAATCGGTTCTATGAGTACAAATGTTATATTAAATTTTGAATCACAATTAAACGTGACAAAAGCAGAAATTACACCATTTATTTGTAGTAATTCTGGTACCTCTTTATCAATAGATGACATTAAGGAGAAATTTTTCTTACTTTACGAAGCGTTAGAAGAGAAGAAAGAACATTTAATAACACCAACTTTAATTCATGCAGCTGCTTTAATAAAAATAAACAAAGAGCACAAAGCTTGCAACTGCTTCAACATCGTATGGTTGCAGTGCATTTTTGAGAAAATCTTACTGCATGAGAACAATCATATTGCAAAGTGGGGTGTATCATACGTTTGTAAACTAGACAAGACCATGTTTGATGATCAGTTTCTCGAATTATTTATACATGTCCTGAATAATAACTTCCTTTATGAATGCCAGTCTGACGAAAAATGTCCGGGAATTGTGAAAGAGCTCTCACAATTTCTCGAATACGCGGAGAAAAGCGATTTGCTCAATAGATTTGTTAAAAAGATTAGCTGTGTAGCCTGGGGGCCTGTAGCAATATTTTATATAGTACATGTGTTACGAACAGTTTCATATCATGGGAGTCAACATTCTGATTGGCAATCTACTGAATTAAATGCCATAAAATTTTTAATGGAAACAAATTTGAGCATGCATTCTCGCATTCTGCGTACTGCGTCTCAAACTGAACTCTTGAGAGCAATCCCTAATTATGTACGAAAAATAAACAATCTACCATTGCTCGCTAATGTTTTAGCTACATTTCCCTCTGGAGAAAGTCTCACGAGAGGAACAGTTCCTTGGAACGTTATTACAACATGGTTGGAAAAAGTATTAGCGAGAGAAGATGTAATAACTTTTATAAAGGAGACTTGTGCGAAATATTTGAATAAAGATGCTAGTCCTGAGATAAATCCTAGGACATTTGCAATAATGGTATATTTGTTATACGACGCAAATCTTATATTCTTATGCCAGACGTGTCCTGACGTAGAAGCATTAAACAATTGGCTATATACGTTAAATAGTATTAACGTACGACCGTATGCCGATGTCATATTAAGTATGAATGTAGTAGAATTTATATCGTATTTACTGTATCTTTCCCCGAAGGGGTCTCACAATAACATGACGGACTTTATATCGTTACACATACGCATCACTTTTAATTTTTTAATTAAAAATATGAGAAAGATGTCCACAGAACTGTCTTATGAAGATTATACGAGATACACAACCATTATATCTTCACATATTGTTAACGCTCCTTTTCTCATGTCAAATAAGGATGTAAACATTTATGCAGAAAAGTTGCAAAACGAAAGTATAAACTTGATACATGACTTGCAAAATCTAAATATACAATATTTGTATGGATTACACACCTTATATCTCTCTCAGAATATATTGATTTTGCCACTTACGAAAACTTTTTATATAAAGCGTTTATTGAATACGCGGATGAACATTCATAACGATGTCAATGAGGAAAAAATTTTAAAAGGAAAAATGGCATCAGAATATGATTTGCTTCTTTTAAAACTTCTGCATCAATATCTTATAAATTCGCCAGTACCATCATGGATTCCTATTACTACAATACTGTCTAATTTGTTACAATTTCTTGAGGTAGGCTCACCAGAAAATGTTTCTGAAATTGCAAAGATACTAACAGTAATAAATGATAGTAAAATTATAAACAATGCAAGTGATAAAGAAACTTTGGAATATATTTTTAACTTGAGCTTTACATACATTATCAACAGTAAAAGAAACAATATTTTTTGGACAGCAATAGAAAACCTTATGGGAGTTATTATTAATAACAATTTCTTGCTTTTACTTAATGCCATACAATTCACAAAAAGAGTAAGTTAAAATATATATCGAAATTTATGTATCAATTATAAAATATCAACCACTTATGATCTATTTTGCTTTGCAGTATGTCGTTAAATTACTAAACGAAGGGGAGAATACACCAAGATTTAAAAGGATATTGCTTTCTAAAATGGAAAATTTAGATATACACAATTTGATGAAATTCGAAAATGTATTAGGGAATTGTTTCCTTCATGGTTCTGTACACCGACGTGACAAGAAAATTGAAAATTATGCTCATTTATTTATTGAGAACCAATTGAATAAATATTATTCAAAGCATATTTTCACGTTGTAAGCATCTCTTTTTATCAATATTTATTTTAAATACATAGCTTGTTAAAATTCAAAGCAATTTGTAAATAGTAATTAATAGAACATTAATATTTTTTAACAGGGATCATAATAATGACGCTGCAATTAGAGCAGAGGCAGTTATACTGTTACATAGAATAATTAGTAATCCAGAATTTAATTACGCAGCATCATTTGGACAGTCAGTACTCAATGAGTTGATAAAGAACAAAACCAAGAGATATTTTAAAGACTCGCCTTTACATAAATTAAAACACAGAATAATGCAAATTTTATTAATATTAGAACCAGTACTGAGTAAGGTGAACGCTAAGTTCTCGTTAAATAACTGTGGAAACTTTAAAAAGTATTAAGTTCTTGTTAAATTTTATTTTTCGATTAAAAAATTAACAGATAATTACTTTATAGGAATTTGTTCCTCTGCTACAGGAAGAGTTATGTGAGTTTATTTTTTCGGAAAGCAATCAGTCTAGCGTGAAAATAATGCAGGAATGGTTATTGATACGAATTTTTACAAAAAATATTCATTTGCATGATAAACTGTGGTCACTTTTTGCAAAGNAATCGTACACCTCGGTCGGTCTTTTATGCTCTGGAAATATATATATATATATATATTTCCAGAGCATAAAAGACCGACCGAGGTGTACGATTTCTGTAGCAAGCATTGTCTATCATGTTGCAAAACTTCTTTCACGTGATAATCAGAGAATTTTCATTCAAACAGCCTTGCCATATATAGTGCAATGTTGTTTAGGACAGCAATTTAATGCACGTATTTATAATCAGGCAAGTAAAACAATGATTGATTAAAATGTGTGTGTAAATTTATATCTCATTTGATTTCACTCGTTTTAATTTTTTTTTTGTCTAGTTCATTTTGACACAATTTTATGAATTAATGAAAGCAAATTATGGAGATAATAGTATATCAGAGTACAAAGGTATATATCAAGCAGCTGTGATTGGTTTGCAACAAGAAAGTTTGATAAAAAATTCATCTAGAATACAAGATGATTTTTACTTTTCCAATTTTCATCCGTTCAATGATTACTGCTTACAGGTACATGAAAATGCACGTTTATCTTCAAGAATTGAATTATTTGTAAATATTGATAACATATTAATTCATCATTTTGTGACATTTGTAGACGATTTATTATCAATTGCCGCGTTTGACTAATGTAAGTTGTGACGAATGGATTAGTCCGGACGTGTTTAAAGATTTAATGTTTATGGAAAACGATTGTCATCCTCTACAGCTTTGTAACACAGGTTCATTTCTGACTAAAAGTACACCTTCTGTATATCTGACAAAATCTTTCGCAGGTAATAAATTAAAACGGTAACAAAATATTGCATA
The DNA here is from genome assembly GCA_017607545.1 of Acromyrmex charruanus. NCBI lineage: Eukaryota > Metazoa > Arthropoda > Insecta > Hymenoptera > Formicidae > Acromyrmex > Acromyrmex charruanus. The sequence goes on along the minus strand of JAANIC010005313.1, from coordinate 219,809 downwards.
AGATATAAAATAATTACGTTACAGGTGATACACACGGCGATTCATTAGAAAATAATGTTGAAATTTATATGGAAGGTTTGAACGATATTCAGAAAAAGATCGATCCATCAAAGCCTATAGGTTTATGTGGTGATATTTTCGAAGTAATAAATGAATTTATGTTTCTGCAAGATACACAGTTGCAGCAAGGTCTAATAGTTGTAGCTTCTTTTGTCGATCGACCACCGAATTTAGGAGGCATCGCTAGGACATGCGAGATATTTGGAGTTAAAGCACTAGTCGTTGCGAACGCAGATTGTGTAAAGGACAAGGAGTTTCAGTATCTCAGTGTTTCTGCTGATAAATGGTTAAATATCCTGCAGGTACTTGAATAGTTTATTTCTCAAATCTATATTTAAAAAATTGTAAACAATGACTTTTCTGCAGTTTGGCATATAAATAATTTCAATTTTTTTTTTAAATTAATACACAGTCTTTAGCTTTTGAAAATATTAAGGCTCTTGTTATTTACCAATATTATCTCAAATTATTGTTCTTACCAGTATTGTCTCAGAAGCAAGAAACAAATTCTTTGAATTAATATTTGAAAAGTAAATAGCCTAATTATTGACAGTGTCCCAAATACTTGCATCCGATCTTAAAGCTTCTGAGTAATCACCACAGCCATATTTAATCGTGACGTCAAGAGCGAGGAATAACATATTAATTTTTACGTGCCATTTGTAAATAAAGACAATTTGGATAGAACAAGAAAAGGTCACATCGAATCAGTTTTTTTAAGTAAAACATTTTATTTTTTATTCCAGAATTTAATAACTGACCTTGTGAGCTTTCCAAAAACTTTAAGTTTTTTTTTAACTAGTATTATACTTATTGAGAGTTATCAGACTTAGTATCGCCGGTATTAGCATTACCCGAGGTATCCGACCAACGGCTAAAAAAATTTTGAATGTTGTTTAGGATCATGTCTTCGTCATAATGTGAATATTGTTCGGATAAACATTTGTCAAGATCAAGGTCATTGGAGATTGTTCCTCTTATTTTCACTTTTACGTAATTTCACCTCATTTCAAGATACATAATCAATCGCCTGACTGAGATAGTAATAGTGAATGAATATGAGCTTTAAAGATGATTTGAAAATATTTAAATTTTGGAATATTTACTTTTTTGAAAATTCTTTATTTCAAGTTTATTGATTCAGATTTCTCAGAAAAACGCTACAATATTTTGAAATCCTTAGGTAAAGCCATATGAATTGCAGAAATTCTTGTTAGACAGGAAGAATACAGGATGGTCTTTAATTGGGGTAGAACAAACAGTCAATAGTACAAATTTGATGACAACAACATTCGAGAAAAGGACCATTCTTGTTTTAGGGTAATTAAATTTCAACTCATGAAAACTTTAAAGTCTTGAGAATATAATTAAAAACTATTTTGTAGAAATGAGAAGGATGGTATACCAGCTAATTTCATACCACTTTTTGACAAATGTGTAGAAATACCTCAAGTTGGTGTAACACGATCGTTAAATGTCCATGTTACTGCTGCAATTTGCATATGGCAATATGCGAACCAACATATATTAAAATAATTTTTCTACATTTATAAGATATAAGATAACGTTATTAAATAAATGTATTTTCAACAAAACAAAAGATGTATTACATTGTAATATTTGTTGAAAGAAATGTTTAATTTATATTTTTATATATTTACGAGTAAGTCTAATTTATACAGGATTCTGCATAAAATTATACATGTACTTATACATCATATCCAACAATATGTCGCTTTCCGATACATTCTCCAACAAAGAACCAGCAATATATTTCAACAGCTACTAAGGTATTTATGATACCTTCACGCACGGTAACATCACGATAACGTCCAGTCCGTGCAGAATGGATCAACTGTGAAAATCCACTACGAATTGCAGAGACGTCTTTTAGAGTGGGTGGCGTCAGTTCTACTTTGGCATACTGCAACCATACTTGCAGTACAGGCTTTGCGTGATTAACACCAACTGCAATTCATATATATTATTTAGTTTTATTTAATTCTTTAAATCTCTACATACATACACATACACGCGCGCGCACATATGTATGTGTGATACAAATAATCAAGCTATAGTGAAAGTAAAAGTTTACATTTTTTGTAACAAAAGATAACAAATTTTAAGTACATTAACTTTTCTTGTCATCATCATTATAAATAATATAAATTAACAAGAAATTTTAATTTACTTGAATTTTAAATTACTTAAAATGTTATTATCTTTTGCTACATACACGTATATTACAGAAATGCTAAGTTAATTTCTTTAATTTTTGCAATATGAGGTATGAAATATTTTTTATGAAAGAGTTAAGTAAGTTTTCAGTAAATTTGAAGAATATATTCGTGTTCTTATATTTATATTTTTCAAAATTCATTCTCAAAGACTGTGTTCCGAAATTGACTGCCAATATTGAAAATCTACGATGTATATAATATAAAATTCGGAACACAGCTAAAGAAAGAAGCATTTTAAATATATATATAATTTGTATATCTTGAAATTGTTTCATTATAGCCGAAAAATGTCCCTAACTTAACGTTCTTTTTTAAATTGTTTCATGTAGATTTAAGATTAATGTAGCTTATCCTTCTGGAGGTATAACTTTTCCTCATGTAACTTTTTCCCTAGAGCAGAAATATAAGAAGTGGAAATTTATTTTATGATATTTACATACATAAAAATCTTCACGTGTCAGGGAAAATGTTACATGATTAACCTCATGATCAAACATTTTATACTTGTTCAATCTTGATTTGTTGTAAAAAACATAACCTCAATATAGTATAAAATTTGATTGCCAGACAGGACTCAGCGATTTAACAAGACATTTAATACAAAGATCAACAAAAAAAAAAGAAATTTTATTGCGTTAGGTTTACGTATGTAACTATTTGACGAAAGTTTAATACGAAATGTTACATAATACGTGATGCACGAATTGCAAGTTCTTGCTTGAAATAATTATATGATAAATGTATAACGACAGAATATTTAAAATATCATCCGTACGTTTTATCAATTCGGTCGATTTTGAAACAAACCGTGCCATTGTCTGCTTATTTTATCTCTTAAGAAAGAAATAAACGGATCCCGTCAGACGTCAAAGTTAAAGGCGATCTACACTGTATTGCAAATCGCAAATCGCAAGCCGACATCCACCAGTCCATACAATACACCATAGTGGAAGAAAACAGGTGAGACAACTTGAAGCTGCTTTCACATTAAAGATGGAAAGTTATCGATAGTGGTACCGTTACTATCGATTAAGCGATAGTTTTTTTTTTTAAATAATATATCGATATATATTCCTATCAGAAAATTTTAAATTATTATTATTTAATATTACGTTATAGGCTAAAACCGCCAAAAATTTGAATAAATTCATCAGATTTTATATATTATAGAGAGAAATCTGAGAGAGGACATGACGGCCCAAAACTGGGAGTCGATTCTGTATCTTCAAACAAGGTAAAAATTATAAAAGTGAGTAAATTTATTAGGTGTTGACCAATGAAATTATCAATATTCTAGTAAATTCGCTCACTTTTATTATTTTCATCTTGTTTCAAGATATAGAATCGATTCCTTGTAACCGCAAAATGCTGCCGCGCACTACTGCCCTCTGACAAAGTGGATGTAAATTACATAGCAACGTCTACTTTTCTTAGTGTACATCGATCATTTTTCAAGACTGGAAACGATAAATCGATATTTGGTACACAAATGTTTTAGCACAATGTAGCACATGTAGCACGATTATATAAACCAAATATCGATTTATCGTTTCCAGTCTTGAAAAATGGTCGATGTACACTAAGAAAAGTAGACGTTGCTATGTAGTTTACATCCACTTTGTCAGAGGGCAGTAGTGCGCGGCAGCATTTTGCGGTTATAGGTTTTGGGCCGTCATGTCCTCTCTCAGGTTGCTCTCTGGTGGAAGTATTAAGTACATTTAGTTTTAAATAATTTGCTAGGACTAGTAATCTCATAAAGACTTCTGGAAAACGAAAAACATAGATAACCAATAGTTTATGCTATATTTTGCGCGACTATCGTATGACTATCGATAGCAAAAGGAGATTATCGATATATCAAATTAAAGTTAAGCTATCGATAATTTTACATACCCCACTTGTATTCTTACATAACTTTTGATTACATCATGGATCCCTTTTTCGGTGGCTGAATTGAACTAGTGTTCTACATTTTTAGAACTTAAAGTGATAGATATGTTTGACATTTGTCGAAAGCAAGTAAAAGAGTTCTAGAGCAGAGTTCTAGTGGCTCTTATTACAGGCTCTCTATATTGCATTGTTTACATTCTTGTAGGCGTAGCAAGTTGTGACTTTATATATAGCCAAGTGTTTGAATTCACGTCAGTTTACGTCCGATTGCTGTGTGGTGTAGACGCGGCAGCGGAGGCGCATCAGTAATATGGATACATTTCTCTCTATACTGTTAGTGCTCGTACATCTCTTATATAAGTTGTACATTGCGATCTGCGACGCATGCAATGCGGTGTATCGGAGATGCACGTATTCCTGGTGCGCAAGCACGACGGCGGAGCTCGATACGTTTAGCAGTTTAACGAACAAGATACCCAGGCACCTGATGATCGTATTCGGACGTCTTGGATTATATGACGAGTCTGTTCTGGACTGTGTGCGTATAATTGGATGGTGCATTTCACTTGATATACCTTACATCAGCTTCTTTGATAGTAATGGTAATAAAATATGATTTGAATTAATATTACTATATTTATATTACGTGAAATGAAATTCAAAAGAGAAAAGAAAGCGACTGTTTTATGTGTACATTATATATAAGGAAAAGGGGAGTAAGATGACTAAGTAAGATAACGAATTGTTACGAAGAGTGAATTAATGAAGAGCAGATGCTTAACTCATTAAAAGTTTTAGGTAATAATACATCATCTATTATAGTTTGAATTCAATATAACCACAAAATTAGATACTAATACTATATTAAGAAATGTGTTTTTCAAGCATTTAATTCGCGTGTAATTTTGTAGTATTTGTGTATAAGGAATGACACAGTTATAGTAAATATTTTTATTTTTTTATTATAATCACAATATAGTGTAACTAAAAGCGAATAAAGTAACGCGTTAATATTTTTTATTTTTCACATTGCAATAGCTTTATTAATTACATGGTACAAAAATATATGATAACCGTGGATAAGATAACGAATGTTGTACCTAGTTATCTAAACTTGACTGCGTAATGCGTACCAAACTTAGGCGTGACTCAAATGGTTAAATATTAATTATTAATTCATTGATATTGATTATTTGTAAGTAAATTTTATTATATACAATTCATATTATATTCATATTATATTCATCAAGTTCATCATTTTTTAAATAAAGTATTATTAAATATGTAAGAAAAGTTGTGTGTCATATTATTCACATTAAGAAATCTCACAATAATGGTTCACTGCTTTAAAAACACAAATTCACTGCTATAAGAATACAAATTCTCTGCTAAAGCAGTGAATTTGTTTTTAAAACAGTAAATCACTTTTGTGACAGGAAATCCGAGATCTTAATCGATTAAAATCGATGATTATTAATATCTTGGTAATCATAGGGCAGAGCAACACTTTTTTCTTGTCGAATCTTAATTTTTACGCAAAAACACATCAATTAAGTTTTTATTTCTAAACTTTATAAATATTTATAAATATTTTATATTTATTCATTTTGTTCGTATTTTTCTTGAAAACTCGTAATATATTGAAGTGTATGCACGTATCGTAATCTTTCTGAAGATCTTTCTAATCTTCAGAATCTTTTTCTGTTCATAAAAAATTCATTTATAATTAAAATTAACTCTTCAACGTCATCTTACCTCTTATTAATCATCTTACTCACATATGCGAACAAGATGATGAAATTGATATGTCCTTGAAAAATTTAAATTTGAAAAAAATTCTAATTTATTTAACAACTTTTTTATTTAAAAAAAAATGATAACTAAGACTGTAGTGAATTTGAAAAAATAAATAAATAAATAAATAAATAAATCGTTCTCTTTACCTCACAGAAATTACGCAAAATCAACAAATCTTAAGGTTATCATCTTACCCTTTCCTCTATATATAGTCACGAAACTAATTGTCCGGATACAGATATTGCAATTTATTTTTTGATACAGTATCACCAATAATATAATTTTTAAAGAATAATAGCATTTAGAAGTGAGAACCTCCAGTGATTTATTTTCATCTCCAATATTAGTCAAAATTCTATTATTAAATTTTTAGATATATGTGTAGACTTCAATCAACTTCTTCTTCTTTTTATACATATTCAGTAATATTTACATGTTCGCGACCACATTTTTCATCCTCTTCTCGTCCCTTGCCGTGTGTATCAGCTCTTCCACGGTGGTTAGTCCGGTCCAAGGTATATTATATTTCGGAGTCATGACAATTTCTTTCGTCCTATCTCTCTTCTACCCTCAATCTTCCCCTCAATAATCAATTGCAATAATTGATACCTATATTGTGTTACGTATGATATGCCCCAGATATGCAGCTTTTCTCCTCTTTATTGTGATCAGTATCTCTCTATATTTGTTTAAACGTTTCAATACTTCGTTGTTGGATATTCTTTCTGTTCATTTTATCTTCAGGATTCTATGTAAGAGCCACATTTCAAAAGCCTCTATTCTATTCATTGTAGATACTTTTAATGTCCAGCCCTCCATTTCATAGTAATACTGACCAGACGTAGCATTTAATGAATCTCATTCTAAGATCAAGGTCATATTGGTAAAGACTCTTCTGAGTCTTATAAATGCCTCTCGGGCGGTTTCTATTCGATATATTATTTCTAAATCTAATGACCAATTTTCACATAATCATATTCCAAGATATTTAAATTTAGCTACATTCCAAGATATTTAAATTTAGCTACTCGTTCTACTGAGTTTTCGAACGTTAGTGTGGCATTCTTGTATACGTCCAATTCACGGCTGATAATCATGAATTTTTTTTATGTTTTTTATGTTTTTGCTGTGATTTTCCACAGCAATGTTAAGAAGTTGTTGGAGGTTGTTTACGTTATCAGCGATCAATATTGCATCATCTGCATAGCGGATGTTGTTAATCCATTTCTTGTTCACTTTTATGCTCTTTTCAATCTCCTCCAGTGCTTCCGTAAATATTTTCTTTGAATAAAGATTAATCAACAAAACTATAAAAATAATTACGAAATTAATTGATCGGACAAACAGAAATAACATTGAAGAAAATATAATATTAAATAATATATTGAGTTTATTAATTAAATAATATATTGAGCTTTCTTTAAAAATTATATTATTTGGTGATACTGTACCGAAAAATAAACTTGCAATATCTGTATCCAGACAATTAGTTTTGTGATTGTATATACAGTGAATGAAAAAAGTATTCGTACAGAGAAAAATGTTTTTTAAAAAAACTTTATTTTTAAAAAATAAATATTATCCAGCAAGAAATGAATCATCGAATTGATGTCGAAACGATATTGATACGATGATTTTAACATCGATTCGACGTTTAATTGATGATCATTTCTTGTTGGGTAATTAATAATTCATAAAGAATAAAATAGACTGTATGTTTCTTAAAATTATATGTACGAATAAGATGTGTATTAATTATAGAAAATATGTCATCTGAAAAATAATCGGAAATTAACAATTGTATTGTTTAGTGCGCGCGTGCGCGTGTGTGTTTACATCGCGAATTTAATAAGTATACTTGTAAAGTCGTGTAAAATCGACGTGGTAAAACATTATCGCATTTCGACAACTTTAACTGATATTCGTAATCTGTTTTTAAATTTAACCTTCTCATTAAAAACGCGCGTGCAATCTCTGGAAATACACGCGCGCCGCTTTTATGGAGGAAATACAGATAAAATGTAGACATAAGACTTAAGTCATAAGACACTGTCTTTGGGCCTTCTACAATAAGCTATTAGTTATAAATTAGAAGTCAAAAGCTAAAAATTGACGACTGTGATTGGTCAATTTTTAACTTCTGACTTCTGATTTATGACTAATTGTTATGGCTTGTAGAAAGCCTATTATAAGTCAGTTTTCTGTTAAGGTCCTAATTGATTCCTTTTACATCAAACAATCTTTTAATATGCGTATTAACAAGTAACTTTTCATTAAATTATCTTAATTTCAGTAATGTATTTGCAGAATGATTTACTAAATTCATACAATATGTATCAAAATAATTAATTAAATACACTTAATATTAAATAAATATATTAACATAATTAAATACAATATCATGTATATGTTTACGTATTACTGAAATTAAGATAATTTCAATGATAGAAAATTCCCATACAGCACAAAATTTGCAACAAAATCTCTGCAATATTGCTGCAACATGCAATGTTGCAACTTTTGTGCAACTTTATGCTGTAGGGATTACCATTTAGTACTTGTATCAAGTGCACGATGTAAACTAGGCCATCACTATGGAAACGACACATTGATCATAAAATGATTACTAATTGAATATGGCAAACCGATTCCAATTTGATTGTTTATAAGTTTTATAAAAATAAACATATAAAGAATTTTTTTATTAGAAATTTAATTACATTGTATGCTTCATTGTTCTACAATTTAATAGTAACAATTCAATCTCTTTCTAGAAATGCATAAACAAAATTAAAAAAATAAGTATAGATTTCTGATCACAGTAAAGAAGATTATTATTGTGACTGAACTTCATTTTCTTGTTGTTAGGATGTAAAGATTATTATTATTATTATTATTATTATTATTATTATTATTATTATTATTATTATAACTTATGATGATTATGATGATTACTCTTGTATTCAGGTTATTTATGATCAGATGAGCTTGAATATAAGAGAGATGGATTAACTACTTTTTACTACTTTTTGTTATCCAATGCAATATCTTAGAGCAATTGTGTATAATATGAACATACGTTCTTTTAAGAATAGGTTATAAATTTAAAAAAAAAAATTTAATAAAATTTTACATGAAATATAAAACTCTCAAGATAAGCTACAAAAATATGCAAGGAAAAATGAGGGTTTCTATTTCAAAAAATTAATTTGATCTTGATTTAACTTTGAACAACTCCACCCAAGATCAGATGGATATTATTATCCAATGCATCTTTTTAAGCTTTACAAATTTTGTCTAAACCTTTTTTTTTTAAACTGTATTTGTTTTCAAGATATCCGACTGTATCCAGATATTCGGGAGATATATAAATAAATTATTAACATCATACAAAAAAAAAACGTACAATGTATTATAATTTATGAGAAATGACATCTTTCAATTTAAGAACAATAACAAACAATTATACGAATTTCAGTTTCCGATTTATATTGTTTTTTAGGTTTCTTGAAGAAAAATGAATTTATTCTTAAAGAAGAATTCGCGAGAAAGCGACCTGATCTAATAGAGTGTATTACTTGGAATCCACATTCAAAGACACATCAAAATGGTAGAGTAATTGGTAGAGTATACTATTTTCTGTTTTTCCATACTTTAATAACCTTAAGAGCGTTCTACGATAAATAGCAAATATTCGAATAGTAGCATCAATAATGATTATTGATGCCTCTAATTGGCACGGAGCATTGCGATGGGTTAATAATGTTAATATGTCTCATGGGACTTCACCATTATTAGCTAGAACGTTTATGTAAGCGGATATTTGGATATTACTTTCCTATTTACTAGCGCTGAAAGATGTTTTACTTTATAGTGCCCCCAGAAGTATACTTAAATTTTTTTAAATGCTTGTGCAAATATGCAAATATATATTTACAATTTAAGTTATTATATGCAACAAATATAATTATAAAATGTTTATTTTCTCATTTTTATTTCTTAAAAAATATTTTATATTTTATTAATAAAAGAAATAAAAACTCGAGAGTGCTGTTCAAGATGCGCTTGTTCAAGAAAAATCTCTTAATATACAAATTAAATTTATTGAAGAGACTGCAAAACAAACAAAAATCGTTGGACTATAATTATCTCATACGTTTCGATTAATCTTCTAACCTTCTTTAGCGATAATAGAAGCATGCGTAGACAACGAGCATTAAGTATGTAATTTTTCTATCACGTCTATTATCGCTAAAGAAAATTAGAAGATTAATCGAAACGTACGAGATTATTATAGTCCAACGATTTTTGTTTGTTTTACGGTCTCTTTAATAAATTTAATTTGTATATTGAGAAATTTTTCTTGAACTAACGTACCTTGAACAGCACCTATTCCCTCGAGCCCTTTTATTTCTTTTATTATTACTTTTAGTAAGTTAGGGAATTGTAATATTCAAATTTTTATTTTATATTTTATATCTTAGACTGCATTCCGATAGTCACTATCAGTATTGAAAATCTATAATTCATATTACATATAGGATATTACTATGGATTTTTAGTACTAGAAGTGAATCTTAAAATATATTCTTATTAATGATATTAATGTTTAAAAACAATGTTTAATTTAAATTTGATATTTAAATTCGTTTATCGAGTTTAACTTCCTCACGTGCGATATTAAATAAAATTAGGCACATTTGATGTTTTTGTACAAAACGACTAAATTTGGCAGAAACAAACATCACTCTGTCCCGCAAATCGAGATATTAATCATTAAAGTTGATTATTCAGATTAGGTAACCTGTCCCACTGACTGAAAAGTAACGATATGACCATAATGTGTTGTTCAAGAATTTCGGCATGAATTTCATTCAAATATCCCAAGATTTGATACAAAAAAATCACATTAATAGATTATTTGGCTAAATTTATATTTTTAAAAAAGAAGATTTAATTTTAATAAATGAATTATAAAATTTTGTAAAATAATTGGTACATTATGTCCTACAACATCAATAAGTTTCTAATAAATAGAATAGGTATTAGAATAAGTAATAATAGTTCCTGAATAGTGGTCAAATTTAACGATTAATATCTCGGTTCGCGCGACAGAGCAACGATTGTTTCTGACAACACATTTGGTCGTTTTGTACAAAAATTCGTCGAAGTGTATTGAATGAGTAATTTCATCAATTTCGGACTAAACTCAACAATCGCGAAAAGTAACTAAAGATAAACGAATAACGCATTACTTTTTTGACATAACATTCCCAACTCTGAGAAGTATTTCTAATTGTGCGATTGCATGCTTTAATTACAGAAGGCAAGTCAAAAATAAATGTATCATTATTATCGGATGTAGATAATAAAGGAAAAATAGCAACATTAACGCAGTCATTAGCAAAAATGGTGTCTTCGGGGAATCTTGATCAGGAAAAAATTACGATTGAACTAATCACCGAAGAATTACAAATAAAAGGGATGCCTGATCCCGATCTTGCTTTAATACGTGATTACTCTTGTTCCACGCATGGTGTATTACCATGGCACACAAGAACGACAGAATTTTTGTAAGTTCATAAGAAATATCTGCAAAAATATTTTGCAAAAAAAATCTTATTTTTTAAAACTAACAATTTAATTTTTTCCAGAATGCTGCCGCTGTACGTTAATATTCCAGTGAAAGATTTCACGTGTCTGTTGGAGAAGTATAACAAATGTGTACAACGGCATGGTAAATGACATGTAATTATCCTTTATACAAGAGATATCGCGTTGCAGTAAGAAGAAATAAATTATCATAAAAACTGAATTTCTAATGTGATTATTTTACATACTCTACAAATGCAAAAATTAATTTTTGTGATCATATAATACATTACTATTATAATAAAAGATCATGCGTTAAAAGAACATACATTGTACAAGATATTTTGAAGAAAAACTATGCATTTTCTATTGATCCTTTCTTCAGTTTATATAGTCTGATATTTGAATTTTGAAATTCGATTGTAAATGTGATTGTTACGTAACAGATGTAGAAACAGCAATGTCTCGTTACATTTTTATTTTCATATAGGCGTAAAATTTTTTTTGCATAATGTAATCTTTTCGCATAATCTACATTAATGTTACAAATATGTTTTGAAAGATAAACCACAATAGCGTTACATGTAATAATTATAAAAGCGAACATTTACGAATATCTTACATAGCTTTATGATAAAATGGTCAAATATAGAATTTTTAATAATAATTTTATGAGTTCCTGATACCCAATGCTTGTTCCAACTCTGCTCGTTTTTGTTGCACTTTTGTATAAAAGTAACGACACACGGCTTCCTGTGCCCAAGGCTGATAGTAAAATTCAGCTCTCCGTTCTTCTTCCGGATTCCCGACAACGTCGGTCATGGTCTTCAAATCTCTAGTCTGAGAGATGATCCACTTATTGATAAACTGTTGTGGATCTTTAGCGAAACTCAGGAAGAACTCACGATTGGTCTTCAATTGATTAATTGTTTCGACGGTTTCGTGAATCTTATTATCCAGACTCTGGATTTCCTGCTGGCTCGCAGTCGATAGCAAGAAATTATTCATTTGCGTCTTCAATGTATCGTCTACTTCTACATCGATGTCATAACACGCGGTTTGTTTTGTTTCCGTACCTGAATAATATAAATTTTTATATCAGATATTAATAATGAGTTATAAAGTAAGTAATTGCAATGCAATATATATTTCACTTATAAAGTCGCCTCTAAAATAATATTTATTCAAGATAAAAATTGCACCTCACCTTCTACGCTTATAACATGATTTATCACAATGGGATCAGGTGGATGCAATAATGGATTCAGTCGTTGTGGTATCTCAGCGAATTTCATTCGCGGGCAGGCAAATATCTGTTCCAAGTATTTATCACAGTTAATAAATTCTCTCTCGTGACTGTCTTGGAGCTTGTGCGTTTTTATATATTGCCAAAGCGCGGATATGATGACGGGTCGCGTTTGCGTATGTACGCCTAGTAATCGCGCTAATCTTGGGTCCAATTTAAACTGGAATGTAATTAATAGAAATTAAATTTAAGATTAATACAAATAGACTAAATCAATTGTGATAAAATACTTGTGTAACAATTGTCGATTAATTTATGTAAAAAGATTACCTGTAGTGGTTGATAATCAAGAAGAAGAAGGATTGTACAGCGAACGTTTTTGTCACCTGGTCTTTTAACTTGAAATCCATCGGTTTCCTGAGTAGTCAACGTACGATGCCACTCGACCAAATGATTATCAGGACCATAGAGATCTTTGTCCAATTCTATTACCAAACTTTTGAAGAAAGACGAGAACTTTCGTTTTACCTGCGAAATTAATATAGTTATTGTTAAATATATATATATATATATATATATATATATATATTTATAAATGAAATACTTACAATACAATTGGACTATATATTTATTTACTTGTTTATTAGTAATGTAATTATATTTCTTATTCTGTTCTACTATTATACCTTATTGGGATCATTTTTAGTATCATCTAAAAGACGTCCTTCTACTCTAAGTTCCCAAGATGCTACAGATCCCTCCTCTCCTTCACCTGCCTCTTTAGCCGGATAAAATGTGTTTGAGATAAAAATACGTAATTTTCGCTTCTGCTTCATTGGACGCTTCAAAGCTTCTTGAATATCGAGACGTTTTCGCATTATAGTTGCATCCAACTTTCTTTCGAATGCCAGTAAGTCCATATAAGCTTGTGACTCTGGTACCAAATCACGCACTTTTTGAGGCAATATTTTGTCTGCCAATTTCTTCTTTTTCTTTGATGTGGAATGTGAAAAATCACTGTTCCAAAAATACCTAAATGAGTTTATTCGAAAACCATAGACACAGAAATTATAAATAATTCTGTAAGCCGTGAGTTGCAGTGGTTAAATCCCTAACAAAATTTGGTTTCAAGTATAAAAAGAAAGTATTTAGACTGGAAATATCAAGTTATAAGGAATAATAATACATATACAAGTTATATATACAAAAAAATAAAAGGATAAACATGCAAGAGTAAGGATGAATAAAAAACAGAAAGTAGCCAATTATTAAAATATAATATCTAATTAACAAAGAAATACACAATTTACATACAAGATAAATATAAAGCGTTTGTCTTAAGTTTAAATTTCTCCAGATTATACTTACGGTTTTTGCTGAGACATAGGAATACGTTGATCCGTGCTTCTTTTTCCAACGGGTGGCGTGGGCATTGGGCCCTGACGCATATTTGAGTAAGGTTGGTTTGGTCTCATTATTCCACCTGGGCCAGGCCCAGCATTACCCATTTGTGGTGGCGGAGTAAATCCAGATCTCTGTTGCATCTGCGATAGAAACTCATACATGTCATCCAGGTACAATTATATAATATTAATAAAAAAAATATATAATTTGCAGATTCTAATTGTTGTATAATATATAATGTTGTATAATATATAATATATAATTAATCAAAGGATAGATTAT
>JAANIC010005313.1:176687-205157 GCA_017607545.1 Acromyrmex charruanus | reverse complement strand
CACATATAGTATATAAAATGAAAGTAAAAAAAGTAACAATTTTGATTTAGATTTTTCTGATATAAAGAAAGAAGATGTATAAATAAAAGCTAAATACCCATCAGATCCCAAGTGACTTAGCCACCATCATCCAAAGATTAAATAAAAACACAAAATATCAATTTCATATCCAAATATTACAGTCAATATTATATTGATTATGCATCGAAATTAAAAAAATATATTTACTGGAAAATTTGGCCCAGAGTACTGGCGCAAATTTGGTGGTACCGAGGATTGTGGATATCGCTGAGGTGGTGGTCCATTACTTCCTGCATTTGGCACAGGAAATCTTTGTGCCATCTTTTCTAGCACTCTTTAAAAAGAAATATAAGCAATCCTTATATATCTTTCTTAGAACTACAATTGTATGATTACTAAATTGCATGATATGCTATATAATATATACAAAACACACACGCGCGCGCGCGCGCGCGCACGCACCATTAACATAATTAGGCATTCCATTCACATATGTATGCAAAAACTAGTTTGTAGAATTAAAACATAATAACTTGACAATTATAACTGATACTCGAGTAGAGTATAGATAACATAACCTAATATAAATAGAAAATTCATTTCCATTTGCTACAATGAGTCTATTCGTGTTGTTTGTACTTAAAAAATTCAGCATCTTTGTTTCTTTTCAACACCAACAATATATATATATATATATATATATATATTGTGTGTGTGTGTATATTCATCTCGTTTTAAGTACAAAAATTTTGGAGGATTTTAAGTAACACGAATAAATCTAATATTACGTATTGATTGCAGCGTGAATGCATTTTGTACGCTAGAAAAAAGAAAAGATAAACGAATTATTTGCATGGGGAAAATGCCGAATACGTAGTCGTTCCTCAAGATTCGCGATCACTTTATCACCGAATTTCACGAGAAATAATAAAACAAAGTTTCGCGCTTTCGTTCTATCGTACTGAAGAATATACAGGGTAATTCAATAAACATCATTTATTTGTAACAAGTGTCGTTGAATAACCTGATAACGCTTACAATTGTGTTTCAGCTTTAAGTTGACTACGCTTTACTCCATTTCTTGATCTTCAATATAAAGATGAAGGCGTCCCGCTTTCCCTTCACTATTCTAGGACACAACGAACTATAGACAACACTTGACATCGTACAAAATGGTTGCGTTCAGCAGACTAAAGGTGCATTTACATGCAAGCGTCAAGAGTCAGGCCGGGTTTACATCTTGGCAGAAAAGCCAAGCGGGAAAGCGGAAAAGCGGAAACCAATCGGAATTTGCAGTAGTAGTAGGCGGTACATTTCGCTTGTCTACTTCTGTCTTTCGCGAGTTCTGATTAGCTTTCGCTTTTCCGCTTTCCGTTTTTCCATCAAGGTGTGAACCCGGCCGCAAGCAGCGGAAGCAGCAACTAGCAGCAATTAATCAGCTGGGCGATATAGACGCTTGACTCTTGCATGTAAATGCATTTTAAGGTATCTTTTCGACTGCGATCGATTTGGACGCTCACGCGTTTTATCCCGAATCTATAATAGAGTTCTATAATAGAGTTCTTAAGCCATAAGAAATAGACGAATACGTGCGTTATGCAAAAGTCTGTGTTCCCCGCTTAAGCCTGCCTAGTTTTTTGTTTTAATTACACATTTTGTTTTTATTGTATTTACTCTCCCACTGGCACCCTTTCTTTGCAAAGGTGTGTGCGGAACACATTTGATACTGGCTGTATCGTTATTTGAAGCTACGTTTTCATTTGAAATTTTATATTTTTATTAAATAAATTATATTTCTTCATAATTATATTATTTCTTTATAACATTACAACATTTCCTCATGATTATAGACTACGTTCCAAAACTTCCTCTCCGAGAAAGATTTTACTCTATTTATTATAGTATGCGTTATGTGTACTATATATTTCGAGTAAAATTTTCCTCGAAGAGGAAGTTTTGGAACGTGGTCATAATATGAAATACATCAATAAAGAATGTTTTGCGTTATTTCACGTCTACGGGTGCAGTCAACGTGATGCTACAAACGCTTTGAAGTGTTTTTTAATTGGTCAGTTTGTAAAATTCTTTTTTCTAATTGATCCATCAAATGCTTCATCAAAGCATTTATAGCGAGACTTTGACCACAGCCTATAAGTTTTTCAATAAACGAGCCATTTCCTTACATTGTGATTCGTGCTGCCATAGTGAGGGCAAGCTAACATTAGCCAATCGAAAACGTATAGAGAGTTACCCAGACTCTGTTTTTCTAGAGACTCTGGCTTTTATCGATAAAAGCGCGCTTTTATCTCTAAAATTCTATAGTATGCGTTACGTAAATTATAGCATGTTAGCGCACTAACTCATTGTAAGCGCGTTCTGAATATGAGCCTCTTGCAAACAACGCCATTTTTAATACTTTTTCTAATACTTTTTAGTATTTTTGCGATAGTGGGCTAGTTTCCACTGAGGGTTTAAACCGGATCAGAATGTAAGAACCAATCAATTACAGTCAAGTATTTTCCTGTTAGGCCGGGTTCACATCTTGACGGAAAAACGAAAAGCAGGAAAGCGGAAGCCAATCAGAATTCGCGGAAAGACAAAAGCAGACAAGCGAATGTACCGCCTACTACTACTGTGAGTTCCGATTGGTTTCCGATTTTCCGTCAAGATATGAACCCGACCTTACAGTCGAACGACAGGGGCTCGAGTGTAATTGGTTGGTTCTTACATTCTGATTCGGATTAAACCCTCGGTGGAAACTAGGCCATTGACATAAATCGGTTGCACTTTTCTGATAAATCTATTAATCTAGGACTCTAGACTCTTCTCGAGTCTAGTACCATCGAAAGAATCATCAGTAGATAAAGTAAATTGCTTTAAAACCGCGAGTCTGTAAAATAGATATATAAATCATTTCACGGTTTCCCAACTCTTAAAGGTGACGTCACTGTCGCTGTAACGTTTCTGATTTCGCTCAATTCGCTCGCAGCTCGCAGTTCGCAGTTCGCAGCGTGAGCAAACAAGTGTAGATTTACAGAGTGCAGACTATGGTATTACGACGGCCGGTCTATTTATTAATCGGTTATTTTGGGAATTGATTCTATGGAATCTGGTGGAGTCGTTCAAGATTGTTGAGGATCATATGTGGTGCAATTGAAAATGTAAAAAGGATGATTCGTGTCGACGCGTGACACGAGTCGAATTCGGCGCGGCTATATGTCAATCACAATGTTAATAATGGCGCGAGGAGCATGGTTGTATTGGTAGTTGCTAGGCAGCGAGGCCAGCCACTGCCAGTAGTGCCAGTTCTGATTGCAGCGCGCGCGCGCGCCAATTTCCCCGCGGTGGCGATCGTGCGGGTTGTGCCCATCCATGCCCATGCCCATGGTCGTGTCCGTCGTGTCCGTCGTGTTCGTCGTGTTTGCGATGTTGAGTTGAGTGTCAGTGTTGAGATCAGTTGCAGTTGAGGATGCGACGAGATTGTCGATCTGGTCCACACGCGACGATACGACATTCCGTCGTGTGACGCCAATCGAAATCCGACGGGATCCCTCATCGTCGCTAACGTTGAGGAGGGAATTTGGGAGGAAGGATCTTGCGGGACGGAGACACGCCAGAGCTAAGATGAGATAACAGATGCAGAATGAGACGCAGCAGCAGCGGTAACCTATTCAGTTACGCGGTCCTCACCTTCACCCTCACTCGCCTCAAGGGTAAGTTCATTTGCCACGGAACGCGCGTGTCGCGTCTTTTATTTTTATAGCACCATCGATTACCCATCGAGGGTGCCGCCACCACTACCACCATCATCACCACCACCACCACCGCCACTGCTGCATATTGTGCCCTGCGTGTATCTCGCGCTTCAAAGTCGAATGCTTAAGAGCTGTCAGGAGTGTCAGGAAAAATGGGGCAGCTTCTATATAACATCCACACGCATATAACTTGGCGCGTGTAACTCGCCAAGTACATGTGTGTGTCTGTGATATTTTCTCAGAAATATATTGGAGTTACATTTAACTTTATTTAATTAAGTCCAATTGAATCCAGATTAAATTGTATAAAAAGTGACGCGAGGTAAAAGTAATCTTTCAAATAAAAAAAAAATGGAGTAAAACTGGCAATTTATGTAGTAAATTATAATTTCATTTGTATAATTAGCAAAATCTTCAGAGATTTAAAAAAAAAAGAGAGTAGCATAAGAAATAGGTATAAAGTGATTAATAAGTAAATAATCTTATTAAGGAACTGCTAATTTTTGCTACTTACGTTTTATTTCTTTTTTCTCTCTTTTGATGATAACAAGTATGGGTTAATATTTGTAGTACATGCAGAAGGTGGAGTTGCTTGTAAAGATCAACATGGACACTCTTACGAAAGCGGCTATCATTATATTCCTGGACCTGAACCATGTACCTTCTGTGTTTGTGATAATGGCAATCCAAAGTGGTGTAAAGCATTCATTTGTAAATTTCTCGAGGTACGTAATGTCAACAGTCCAATAATCAAGTAAACCTATTAGAATATGTAGGAATTATTATTCCAGCTTCAGTTTAATCTTTAAGTAGGTAATTGGGACGTCCAGAACATCCTAAATAGATTTTATTCTTACAATTATATTTTTAGTAGTACATTTATAGAATTAAATTTACGTTATTTATATTATTATAAGATAGAGGATTGTAAAATAATTAATTTTAAGATTTCTGGATAATTCTATTTATTTTCCTTTTCCAGAACAAAGTTTTACATAAAGTACAATAATTATCTACCTAAAGGTTAACAATGTGTTTCAAGACTGACAGTAATTGGCATGTAGCTTGTAGAACCTTGTGGTAAACTTTAGATTAGCCACTTCTTCTCCAATCTCTTTCTCTTCTCCGAAACTTGGTTCGTATTTTTCATTGCTGAATACAAATCTGAAAGAATTTTTTATTGATTAAATTGATTCAGGTCGCCATCTTGAAAAGTATATTAAAAAAGTAGGAAACAATGCCTATACCGGTCAAAGCTCTTAAATGCTTTAAATATGAAATGCTTCCATATGAATTCATGTATCACATTTGTAGTTTTTTGCGCGCCAAATTTTTTCGAATTTAACTGAACTACTACAGTATGCCACAAATTAAATTGGCATTCAATTTAATTTAAATTTAAATTTCAATTTAATACTTAATTGACTTTAATACTTAATGTACTGTGTGAAAATCTGTAAATATTGCAAAAAATATTACCTCGGCTAGAAAATGTATGGAGATAAATGAGGTGTTAAAGAGATCAGAAAGGGGATAGCTAATCTAAAAGTTTACCGAATAACTACTCTCCAAAATCTAAAATGAAGTGAATGAGTGACTTTGGTGCCACTAAAAGTAAAAATCAGTGTATTATTACTAAAAAACAATTAATATTCGTTGACGATTAGTTAAAAGTGTAGCACTCAAGTTAGTAATGATACACTACTTTTAAAAAGTAATGAAACTGCTTGTAATTGGTAGTAAAGTAAAGAAAAGCAGTTTAAAGATTTATATAATAAATTTACTTTTTATATAATAGGAGAATTGCAAGTCTTTCCGGCGAGGTAACACTTGCTGCGAGTTTATTTGCCTGGACGACACATTGTCGTCAATATCTAATGAGAAAGCTGACGAAGCGGAGACTAATGCGATAGATGGAAACGCAAATTATGATATAGGTCTACGATCGGTTGCCAGTTTTGTAACAGCAATATTTTCACTAAGTCTGTTATTTTTTCTGATACATCGTCTACGCCAACGTAAGATACAAGGTAATATGATGCTTCCATCATCACATGGGCTATTTTAAATCTATGGCGACAGATTTTTAGAAATTCCTGTGAGAAATAATGATGCATGTATCACTATAGAATACAAATAGAATACGCAATACGATTCATAATTTCTGAAACAAAACTCGTATAAAATAAAGAATATACAAAAATATTTTGAACCTTTGATGCTTAAAAAAGAATTCTTTACGATTAATACTCTCCTCTGAGAGATTTTCAATCTTTGTTGAGGCCTTTTACTCCCCTCTTTGATTGATCACAGATCATAGCGGTTTGAATTTAGAGTAGATAATATTATTTTACCTACTCAACTCATCTGACTTATAGTTTTCCTGATAGGTGGTATTCATTAATTCAAAGTTGGATCTTATATTTAGGATAAGGTGACCAAATGTGGCATGGCAGACAGTGCGCATTGATCTATCATGCCAGATGCCCCAGGTTCAATCCTAGTAGAAAATATTTATATATATCATGTATCCTCTCAGAAAAGCCGACAATCTCCCGAGAGTATTCTTGCCCACAGAAATATCGCTTGAAAAATCCGCCATTCGGAAGTGGGATTAAAACTGTAGGTCCCATGTGCTTATAGCAATTGAATAATCAGCATGTATGCACCACAAGCATATAAAAGAGGTGTAATCACGGACTTCTATATATACTATCTACTATACTGTTAACTCCTTAAGACAAACTTATGTGAAATGTTACGATGGTTCTATGTCACAAATTAACTCGAAGGAATGCAATATGGCAGTGTCCCGCGACGTTCTGCATCAGCCATACATACACGTATCCTTAGTACTGTACATAAATGTAATCTTAATTTTGTGAAAAATTGTTTTTTTTTTTTTTTTTCGAAAGTTTAAGAAAAAAGATAAAGGTAATTGAATATTAGTAGACGTGTATAAAAGGTGCGATCCTATTCAATTCCTTCTAGAATTGTAAAGAAATTAAAAAGCAGTTAACAACTCATATAGTTATTGTGCAAAATTTAATTTATTTATAAATTATATAATATAAACGGTCTCGTTCAACTTTTTTTGTCTTCAGTACAATAAAATATAGTTTTAATACTATTAAATTAGGTATATCAAAATATACCTGTCAAAATAGGTATGTGTGCGCAAGTACGTCACGCGGAACAGTTTTTGACGCATGCGTATAATGCAACGTCAAAATTGGGGGTTACTCTTTCAAACGAGTTAGCAGTCTAGTAGTATATATGTATAGAATGTCACAGAATGATCGCCAAATATTTTGTGCTGATAGAGCAAATTAAATTGAGTCGAAAAGTCCTCTACTATTTTGTAATTTTCGCAATAGTTAACAAAATATTAATTACTAAAAATCGCTGAATATTGGTTTTCAATAATTTTTTATTCATTTTTACTATCAACTTTATAGAAAAACAGTAAGTGGCAAAAATACTTGTTTGGTTTCTTCTCATAGAGCTCTAAGAATTGTTTCCGAATTTTTATAAACTTTTTAGTACTACATTTTCTTATTGGCAACTATTTTTATCAACATGCTATACTAAAAAATTCTAAAAAATTTCCAAGAACTCTAAGAGAAGAAAATAAATAATTTTTATCACTTGCTGTTTTTCCGTAAAGTTTTATTCTGTGTTTGCGATGTTACTGACATCACTACATACTATTATTGTACATCAATAGCACATGTATACATATAAATTTTCGCATAACAATAATTTTAATTAGACGTCTAAGTCTAGTTCTGAGAACTCCACATTGTTTCTTCCTACAAACTACTAGTCTATGTACTATTTCGTAAGTATAGGTCAAACAGCTTTTATATAAATGTCACTATTGATACCTGTAGAATGCCATATTGGATTAAAAAATGATAAAGATCTTAATTTTGAAATTTTTTAAAAGTTCTCATCATAAATTTTACTTCTCAGACACGTAAGGCATGTACTTTAATCCTGGAAAAGGATTTTTGAATCTATAAAAAAGGGAAAAGTAATTATACAAAAATTACATGGTTTAATCGGTAATACAGACGGCACAACAAAAAATTACATCAAGTTACGAGATCACATTTTATTTATTAAAATTGTGCTCTATTGAGTGCATTTTATGAATAATATTTGGGTTTTTAGATAAAAAATCATAAAATTCTCCATATATTAGTTGAAAATTATATATGTGTAATTAGATTTCACTCATTATTTTCATTTATTATTCCACATTTATTATTTTTATATTTGAGAGGGGCAATTTATATTCGTGTCCTTAATTTGAGACAAAATTTGGGACGCGTAAAGTGGGATTAAGAGTTAAAATTTGAGTCCTTCCTAATTTGGGACGGTTGGTCATTGAGATTTAGGACCATCTTAAGTATAGTCTTAAGATTTCATAAATCAATCATAAAGTCGTTTTTTTTTATTAGTATTTTAATCCTTGAAAGGCGAATCGTTTTCGACGGACGAGAGAAACGAATGTATTTCATTTGATCCATAACAGAATTTCTATTGCAAACTACTTTTGGGAAGGAATGATATATAAAAACGCACTTTGTGTGTAAATGATATATACTTTATCTCTTTTTAGTACATACTTTTCTGTATACTTGATACATGAAATAAGTATATGTATGATTCTTACAAATAAATTTATTACTATTCTTTAGTGTATTTCGTATCACATTACCGACGCAAATATAACGTCGTGATCATTTTTCATTAACCGCTCCCGTATTCCGAACTGTCTTATCGCTCATAAGTGAAAGTGATTCTGCATTCGTCGTACGAGAGATAAGGCATTACTTAAGATGGTCTTAAGATAAGAACCGACTACGAATATCGACCAAAAGAGCCATATTAGCATCTTAAGACATTATTTAAGATGGGTTGTAAACTATTGCGTAAAATATTGGATTGGTAAGAAAATAATTGCGTGTTTTTTAAAGGCATCTATCAATAAAAACCGCAATTATTTTCTTACCAACCAATATAAATATATCTTAATAGAGTAAAGTTTCAGCTTTAAGAATCTCTTTTTTAAATTGCGATACGACAATTTTTAACGGAATTATGAGCAATTAAAGTCAAAATGATCCTTTTATTTAATTCGCGATAACTCAATCACCAAAAGTCGTAGGAATATTTAAAAAAAAAAACGATTTTGTAGGGAAAGTATCAAGCTTTCACGATAGGTAGTCGAAAATTTTCTCAAATTTGTTTCGGGCACGTTACAAAACCCACAAAGTGAGAAGAAAATTTTCCGTCTTTTTCAGCTCGTAGTTTTTGGTATGTAAAAATTACCAATCTCATATAAACTTAAAAAACGTGGTAAGCTTTTAAAAGTAGAGATTTCAAGCTTTAAAACTCTTTTTTTAAATTTAAATTTCATTCATTATTGATGAAGATATTGTATATACAACTTTGAGCAAAAAAATGCAATTAATTCCTTGCCAACCCGATAAAAATCGACTGTCCTATCTCTTTGATATTGGAGTTGTAGTTAATAAATCAAAGATTTGATATTCCAGAAATGCTGCTGTAGTAGCTGTGATGATCAAATGAAGATGATTATAAAAGAAGAATATTTAACGATTGAAAATAAAAGCAGAACGTAATTGTAAAGGATTCTACATACTTTTAAATATTCGTAAAACTTATCTAATGTGTTCTTTATATAATTTTTCTTAAAACTTATGCACTACAGTTTGTAATTAATAGCATAGTTCATTGACAGAATTAGTGCGCATTCAGTGTACTTTAAAACCGCTGTACACAAATCGACGTAAAGTTGTATGTTTAATAAAAATATATTTATGTGCTTTGATGTGTCTTGAATGCGCATCAGTTTTGCTACTGAAAAATGGTATAAGTGTGAAAGTTTTTTATGACAAATATGACAATGTAAAAATGTATATATGTTGTGTATTAGTTTGTGTGGCAGGTCGAGAAAACAGACAACTTGGAGAGGACCAAAGAAATTTAGGTAACATGGGATACTTGGAGAGAGGCGGATTACCTCACGGGGTTCCCATGGATGACATACCTTGCGGAACAGGTTACTCATTATGGAAACCACCTGGCAGTAATTACTTTCCGCGTGGTGAGGCACCTCCGCCCTATGAGGAAGCGATCGCGGCTGCGAGAGCGGAACAAGCATTGTTATCAATTAATCCGCATGCGTTGCTGTCAATGAACTTCTCGGACAATTACATGCCAAATTCTAACAATCATGCAAGCGTGGCGGTTGTCACGGACACGCAAAATGATTTGACCGCAAATACACAGGCGTCATCTAATGATAGTAACATACACACACCCTTGATGTCTTCGTCAAATAGACTGTTGTCTAGTCCCAGCGCATATGCTGGTGGTTATCGACCAATAAGCCAAAGCAGCGCATCGTCCACCATTGGTCTGAATACGAGCACTTCCACCGCGAGTTTCACAATAGGGACAAACACGTACGAGAATCTACCGGTCTCGTCGATCGCTATAACGAGTTTTAACGATAGTCAACATTCCGCAGTGACAAGCACTAGTACGCAGCCGCTATTACCGGTATCGCATTCCACTATACCTAAGAACTATCGCCAGCACACAACGATGTTTCCGCGGCAGAGCGGCGGCGATGGTGACAGCGGTGGTGCGTTTACAATATCGGCGACTCTGTCGAATTCCGACGTATCCTCCCATCGTACAATTCCGCGAACGTTGACGTGCGTCGCTAGCAGAGCAAAGGATATTTTGACTGATTGCTCAGCGAGGGACTATCTCCGTTTGTCGCCGAGCAGCATTGCGGCGCCTCAAAGCCTGTCACGTCCTATACAACTGTCCGCAGCCGCAGTCGCGGCTCCGGGCAATTACAAAAGTACCAAAAACTCGGACCCGTTTTACACGGATGCTCCTGTGGCGTCCAGTTTAGCGCAATCGGAAACGTACACCGCAGATACGGCAAATGTATCCGAGCGGACTCGGGAATACACGGTATAAAAATATACAATTCATCGTCGTATAAATTGTATTTATTTTTTACGTTACTAATTTATCGTCGTGTAAAGACATTTACGTTACTAATTGTCATACTTTCCTTCTCTAACGCAGCCTTCGTTAAGCATAGCTAACGAAATCAATGCAAGTGGCAGCTTCGAGTCGGTGACGTGTACCTGCAGTATACAAGCGTTACCCACTCTGCACGACGATACGGACGATTATCGAAGCGAATGCGAAAACTGTAAGAGCGCGACGGGTTCTCGTTACTACTTAGATAACGAAGATGAACTCGTTACATCACTTCACGAAACCATGACGTTGCACAGAAGACCGGACGAAGCGACATCAAGTGTTACACCACAGTATTATAGAACTTCACTTACACTGCCGACGAGTACACGCCAACGTACAAGGTAGACATCCTATTAATCTAATATTTTTAGAATCATTAGAGCTGTAAAACACTTCTTTTTATATTTATATTTTTGTCAAGCATAAAAATATACACTATTCAACAAAAAATAAGGAATACTTTCAAAATATTTAAAATTGCACAATTTTCAGACCGTTGAAACTTAACTTATTGTTAATGAAAAATTATCGCAAACAAATAATTAAAATAGCATTTTGAAATTTGTATTTTAGCATGCGTTTAGCCATTTTTTGAAAACTATTTTCACAGTTTTGTATCTTAAAAACAATTATATCGTTTTGTTTTTTAAATTATACTCAATACTGTGCAGCTTGATAAAAAGATTTTTCTTCAAAAAAAAAAAAAAAGAGAGAGAGAGACATGTACACACAAAAAATACATAGTTTCCTCTACAAATTCCTTTTTTTAATTTTTTCTTACGATTTTTTTTAAACTGTACTAGGCAACTGTGAACCTACATTTTGTATAATCGATGTTGAAACTTGGCGAAAAACCATCGCAGACAAAAAATTAAAAAAGTATTTTAATTTTTACTTGAAATTTATGCTTTAACACATTTTCGTTTTTAAAAATTTTTTGTCTGCAATAAGTTTTCGCCGAGTTTCAACGGTCTGAAAATTGCGCAATTTGGAGCGTTCTTTATTTTTTGTAAGTAGTGTACTTGTTGATAGTTTATCACAAATAAAAGATTTTAGTAGATGAATCTTTAAAGTGTCTTTATATCTAGGATTACCGGAGCTCGTGAAAATTGGTTCAATACCATGCCAGAAAGTTCTAGCGGGTCTTCGGACGAAAATTAAGTATCTCGAAAAAAAAAAAATAGAGGAAAATGTTCAAGTGCGTAAACAAAATTATACATGCACACACGAACATACACAAATACGTATAATATGTATATAACTATTAAAAAAAATTGTACCTATACAGAGTGTCCTAGAATTATCAAGTTTCTCTTTTTAAATAAGACTGTCGGTTGGTTAATTGTTTAATTATTTTTGCGCTAATGTCTTAGTTCAAGATCAAAATAACCAGACTTGTTATATTTAACGCGATGTAGTTCTGTTTAAAAAATTTTTTTATTTGTTTTACCGATTTTATAATGAGTCGGCAGTTTTTTTGTAGTCCTAGAAGTTGGCCAACTTCATCGATTTCAATTAATCACGACTCACCGACTATTCTTTGAGGCTGTATCAAACTACCGATTCTGCCGTCCCAACTCTGATTGTCGATTCCAGTTGATCGATCACACTTGTCGATGCCGACGATTGCCATCGATTGACTCAACTGTATAGAAGAGTAAAATTAATAATACGCGAGAGTATCGCAAATCTCGGACGAATTATGTTGAAATATAGTACCTAGGCTGAAAAGAGATGTGATACTGGCTAAGTTTCACGTTTTAAGGTAATCCGCCTGAAAAAAACTACAAATTCGTAGAACTGAAGTCTTTCTCGAATTTCACTTATTAATAATATTTTCGTATCGCGACGCCAATTTTTTTTTTGATGTCATCTTCCCCAACTGTTTTTTCTATGGATATTTACGAATTATCTTTTCTTATACAATCGCCAAACTATCACGTGATTAAATCTTGTATTTCTATTGGTTATGATTTTGAGTTGCTGACAATGCTGACTCGAAAAATAGATTCGAATTTAAACGCGAGTTGGCCGATCCAGTCAGCCGGTACCTCACTATGATTGGTTTGCTGAAGATCAGCTTGCAGAATCGATAGTCTGATACGGGCTTTAGACTCGCTTCCAACTCACCGATTACAAACTATCGACTCATTAGAATTAGCATTTGACATGATGGCTTAAGTCTTTTAAAATTCTAGCTTCTTTACTCTTTCCATATAATATTTAAAAGAACCTATAAGTTTTTGGGACATCCTCTATAGTGTACGTCATAATGATTATCATCGTACATACATAATTATCATCATAATCATCACTATTATTGTTGTCATTATCATTAGATAGCGGAAGCGTGAGGATTTACTGCAGTGAGCAGAGCAAATCCTTGCCCGAGATACATTAAGGGGATTCTAAAGTGAAGATTCCGACAAGATTGCTATTTTACTGATAAAATACAACACATCGACATATCTTTATATATTACTACATCAATATCTCACGCACACATACATAAATTTTCGTAGAACAATAGTATTTTAATTAGACATCTAAGTCTAATTTTAAGAACTCCGCGTTGTTTGTTCGTGTAAACTACTAGTCTGTGGACCATATAAATATTCCATAAGTACAAATTGCAAAGCTTTTATCATCAAGCAAATGTTACGATATTGACAGCTTTGGCGCCATATTGGACTAAGCAATGGTAAAGATTTCAATTTAAACAATTTTTTTCGTTCTTAACATAGACTCCATCTTGCAGATACATATTAATGCGTATATTTTAATCTTGGAAAAGGATTTCTAAATCTGTAAAAGAAGGAAAAATAATTATACAAAAATTAGTGTGTGCAGTCGGTAATACTGACGACTTTAGGATCCCCTTGAGACGGATCAGTGAGAAATTTCGTAGTGAAACATCACAATCCGTTGCATCAAATATGGTCGACCGTTATTATCATCATTATTACTGTCATAATCATCGTCGCATCTATCATAACAATAACTTTCCGAATTTATTTTATCTGCCAAATAAAAAATATACATGTCACGCGCGTGCGCAAAGGGTTATACAGATTTTAATGATAGATCTTTATTGTGTAAAAAGTAGAATAAATTCATATCTGTATATGTATATGATATTAGATTAATCATAAAAATATAACGAGTCATGAAACTTTCTTTCATGAAATATCTAAAAAAAAAAGTGCGAGATTTTTGTTATAGTCCCTGGTCATATTAGACGCATGAATAGATTCATCTTGAATGGTCGAAAATGATAGTTATTTTTATTTTTCATATCTAAAGTACTATTTTATATTTGGACATTCTCAATAAAACAATTTTATTAGTGTTAAAATTTATATTAGTATTAATATTTATTTATTTTTGTAAAAACATATGTATGTTTTTTAAAACCTTGTCAAATCAATAATGAGATTATTAATTAGCTAAAAAGAACTTACGCGAATATTGATGCGCAATGTTGATTTATTAAAAGGACATTTAATTAACAAATTAAAAATAGCAAACATTTCGAATTTTTGGTCCTCCTTAGTGCTATAATTCACATTACAATAATTAAAAACCATATAAGCCCACACAATATGTGGGGGAGTGGAGGGAGGTCGTTCGGACATCCGATTTATGTCCTCAACTATTCTATTTTTTTCTGTCCCTGTGTTTCAGGATATTCCAAGGCTGTGTACTTTGTACACCTCGTTATATGACCCCAGATAATTAAATCTACCAAGATCACATATCGCAAATTATATGCTACATATTATGTTGGCGTAATCATACTCGAGCAGTAGTTGATTTGACATTAATATCCACGAGTGTTCTTTTTGGGTTTAATCTCTGGGTTATCTCATTATTAGATTGATTCTTAGAGCTAATATACGCATTCTTTAATTTTATCTTGTGAAATCACTATTCGAAGCTATTAGTTTTAATTACATGGGCGGCGACTCCAATATATGTATTGGTGTATTTGTGATATGGTTGATATGGAGTATTCCATACACTGATTTAATGTATGGAATTCCATACACTGAATTTCATATTTGTATGACATTTGGTCGGAGAGAAATTTAGAAATTATAAATTGTAATTTAGAAATTATAAACATACGAAAAATGCCACTGCATTGCTCGAAGGATGTAGTGCAATTTTTATATGACAATCACGAGATCAGAGATTCTTGTACCAGAATGCGTAAAATTTATTCGCGTTCTTTTAACGATTCTTACAACTTGTTCAAATGAAAGATCATTTTTTTATAGATATTTAAAAAGTTATTTAACAATGAGACAAAAACGTTTAAATCATGTTGCGATATTGTATATTTATTGAGAAATAGTTGATAAGTTAAATATGGAGGATTATCATTTTAATTTTATTAAAAATTTTTTAATAATTTTATTAAAAAAAAAAAAAATTAGAGCGGCTACTTTTGCCATGTAGAAAAGATGTATGAGGAAATATATTTATCCCCGCCTCTCTTCTCTCCTCTCCCTCAATCTATTCTCAGGAACTCCATACACTGAAAAATTTTACTTCGCCGCCCCTGTGATTAATTATAATAATAATGTCCTATATGTAATGTTTAAATTGAAATTCTCTATACAAATAAGTAAAACAAAATTTCTATAATAGAAACAGAAAAATATTTGCGCTTTTTTTAATGTTATCTCTATGAACTAACAGATTCATAGATAGTTTTTAGGTTCTGCACACAATAGAGAAAATATTAGAAATAAAAATAAATATTAAGATTTTAACTTATCAAAAACTACTTATATCGGAATATATGGTTTTTGATAGGTTGAAATCTTAATATTTATTTCTATTTTTAATATTTCCTTTATGTGCAGGATTTTATGCATTTGTAAGTATCAAGTAAGGTATAATAAATGTATCTACTTTATAGACAATTATTTTCTTTACATATTTTTGTCAATTATAATAATGATAAATGAGTCATAAATCATAATATAATATAAGTTTAATTCTTGGAAGTCAATTAATTATAAAAAAAATGCGTAATAATATAACCAAGGACTATATAATAAATTATAATTATATGTTTGAGATATATAAGTTGCCTATGGTTGTCTATGCACTGAATATTAAGGGACTGCAAATGAAAGGAACAGGGAACAGAATAAGATCTATTTTAATCTATCTGAAATCATGTAGAATACACAGTTTCTGATAGATTGAATTAAGAATTTCAATCTATCAGAAACTGTGAGCATAGATCTTTGCATAACGCATAATGCATAAAGCATAAGAAAATTAATCATTTAGAATTTTATTTTACGGAAAAAAAAGGAAATGAAAGACTTCGATCGATTTATTTTCTTACACATTATGTAAGACTTATGTTTCCATCCTTATTCTCTGTTCACTGTTCCCTATTCCTTGATTGTGCGCATTGTGCGCAGCCTCTAAATCTCGAAACATAATAGGTGTAATAAACTTTAAGTCTTAAGGAATTAATCAATCGCAGACTAGTCAATTTCTTAAAGCTTAAGGCTTTCTACACCTATTGCGTTTCAAGACTAAGGGCCTAAGCCCAAGATGATCGTTACTGAATCGTGGAACATAAGTTGTAGATCAACATACAATGGCTGCGTTCAGCAGACTCAGTTGAGTGAGCGCTCATTACTATTAATGTATTCTTCTAAGATCTAAAATTCTGATTGGATGATCTAAAAGAATACATAAATAATAGCGAACGCTCATTCAATTGTTGAATCTGCTGAATGCAGCCAATGTTTTGGCGTCACTATGGCTGTGTCCCAAAATTTACTGAAAATCTATAGTTTATGTTACATGTTATAGATTTTTAGTACTGGCTGTAAATTTTGGAACATAATTTATGTACCATTAGCATACGTAGTAACATATATAATTATGTCAAAATATTGGATGCATTTAATACTACAATCGCTTAGTAAGAGTGCGTTTCACTTGGCGCTCACATTGCTCGCAAGTATTATTAGTCCTTGCTTAATATTTGATAAACAACAGGAATGAAATGATTCTGTGAACGTTGAGAGCGTCAAGCGTTGGAACGCATTCTGAACACTCAGTGATTTCTTGCATCTGATTGGCGTATTTCATTAGATCTAAAAAAAAATATAGACCAAACACATGTGCAGGAGTTCACTGAAATTCACGTTTAGTGAGCGGTAATTGTACTGAATGCATTCATTACGTTGACTTATGATTACAATTTGCGTTCCTCGACTTATAAGTAATGGACATCTTCGTGCTCAGGTCCTAAGGTTCCTGATTAGTCTATCTATCGGCCATATTGGATCACGACATCATAATCAAGAAGTGACACGTTGAAGTTTCTTGCATGCCTTTTTTAAATAAAGAAAATTCGAATAAAATAAAATAATAGATTGCTTTAAAGCAAAATGAGCCGAAGCTGTTCTTATCTCCAGCTATCTTTATTCTTTATCCCTCACCTCCTTCTTGACAGTTAGTAAATAATCGTAAAAGATACGTGAAGCAAAAATAGGTCTATTATGCATTTCACGTGCTTTTTATGCCTGTTTACTGACTGTTGGATGAGGGAGGGGGAGGGGGGGGAGAATAAGAATAGCTTTAGCCCATTTTTACAAGCATTTCAAAGTGTGATTTCATTATTTTGTTTTATTTAAATTTGCTTTATTTATGAATGCAAGAAACTTTAACGTGTTATTTCTCATTTATGATGTCATGATAAAATATGGCCATAGCAACTAATCAAGTAATCGCAGGAGCCTTAAGGATCCACCGCAGCCGTGAGTGAATTTTTATGAATGTGAGTTGAGACCCGACACTCCCGGGGATAATTGGAGTACATTATACCATTGTTGCCGACCACTTCAATTGCGCGATATAGATATTCGAACGTTTATTCTATTATAATTTTATAATTTATAGTTTTAATTTATAGATTTGTAGATACTAGTATAAAATGCAGCAATATTGTATTTCTGTCAAATCGTTTTCTTATTTATATTTGCTGTGATATTAGGTGGTAAACTTAATTCCTGCCACTCGCTACTAGAGGATACCGGCTCCAACGTTGACGAGTTTCGACGTAAAGTCGGATGAAGTTACATGTGTTTTGTAGTTTAGACATTGATGAAAATGATTTAGTCCTCACAAGTTAGATTTCTCGATGCCAAAGAGATTTTCCAATTGATTGAAAATGAACCGATAAGCTATTTTTCCGACATGTGTTTCTTCACTACTTCGAGGAAACCGCAGCTGAAACGCATCGCTTATTATCCGAAGTGGTGATGAAACTCCATCGAAAAGAACATGGTAGAGTTTGCTTTGAACGCTTTCGAAACGGTGATTTTTACGTGAAAGATAAAAAACATCCCGGGCAACCGAAAAAATTTAAAAATGTGAAGCAGCAAAAATTGCTCGATGAGAATCCAGCTCAAACACTTTTAGAGTTGTCGAAAGCGTTAAATATTACTCCAATGTCTCAAACGCTCAATGCCATGGGAAAAATTTTGGAGATGAATAAACGGCAGGAATTAAGTTTACTACTTAATATTTTCTGGCTATAATATTATCTGATAGGATAAGTGTTAAGATGAAAAAATGTTTCTTCATTCAATTTTGTATAAAATTTTATTAAAACTTTGATTAAAAGGATCGATTTTAATCGAAAATCAGAAAGATTGATGGACAAGTGATAACCGGCTTTTCATCAAATTTTTGATATGGAAAAACTTGCTTCGCATTCATCAGAATATGGATAGGAATCAAAGAAGCGACTTAAGCTTTATTGTATCGTGTAGATATATGTAAAAAAAAAAAAAGAATATAATTCGGCTGCATTTGTAAGGTTGTGTTCAAGTCGGAAAGTAATAAAGAAAGGAAGTGCCAAAGTGTTCACGTTAGATGAATAAACGGAAGTGAAATTGTGATATTTTAATTATGAATTGTCTATAATTCAACTAGAAAGAAAGATACGTATAAATATGTGTAAGAGAGAGAGAGAGAGAGAGAGAGAGAGAGAGAGAGAGAGAGAGAGAGAGAGAGAGAGCAGAAGCTGTGTTTTGTTTTAGCATTTTATCAGTATTTTCTTTTTTAAATTAAGAGATGGATGAAGAAATGAACATTTATTTCAGTATCGCAGTATTTATGTAGTCTCTCGATGATTCACACAATATGACGACCGAACCATAATACTTCGTGATTATAACATTGAACTCCTTTGAGCTTCTTGAAACCTCTTGTAACTTATCTTATTCATGATACTGTGAAATACAAATGATTAGCAAATAAATCTTTTCTTCTGAATATTGCCTATGGTACTGTCTGTACATTTCCCGTTCTCATATTTGTTTCTGTCTCACGCTATGACGTATGTGTAATATGTCAAATACTTAATTTACAGTTTATTTGAATATTTAATTCTTTGTCCCATCTGCTGATAAATCTATTGGATAAACAAAAGAATAAAAGAGTGAGAATATAAGAGAATAAGATCATGATCTATGATTACTCATGATCTAATCAAAAATTGATGTTGAGAGTGAGTCCGAGTACATCATCAAATTGTGGATATAAAGACATGCATATATTTTATGTATATACTACTGAAAAATAACATTATTGGAACGAGCGCTGGCGCTAATTTCGGCTTGTGATTGGCCATGATTGATATCTTAATATTCTCAATTTGAAGTAGAATTTCAAATAAGCAAAAATGGATCAATCAGTAGTGGCCCTCCATTACCCCTTTTTCTATGCTTCCCGTACAGCACAGACTTTCAAAGGACGTTCTAAACACAATCAGAAAATGTCTTACATCTTGAAAATGTTCCTTAATAAAGTATAATACGCTGTACAGGCTTTATTTTTTATTTTTTTATTAATTATTTTTAGTATAATTTATTTTATTAAATTTTTTCAAAATTTGATAAAATATATGTCATATATGTAAAATACAATTTAATTACTCACATATTCACAAAATATTTTACGTAAAATTACACAATTCAAAATATATAAAGATCGAATAAATACTAAATGCAGATTGTTCACTTTTTACCGGACATAATTGTTATTAGACTTTCAATAAACACGAAAACTTTCTCAACAAAAAATATGTTTTCAATTTAAAGTTTAAGGGGGTCTTTAAAGCCATTTGTATTACCGACTAATCATAATTTTTGTTTAACAATTACTTTTTCCTCTTTTACAAATTTGAAAATCCTTTTCCAGGATTAAAATATACGCATTAATACGTATCTGTGAGGTGGAGTTTATGCCGAGAACGACAAAAAATTTTTTTTAAGATTTCAATTTCGAAATTTTTTGTCATTTTTGGAATAAATTCCATTTCACAAACACGTATTAATGTGTATATTTTAATCGTGGAAAAGATTTTCGAATCTGTAAAAGAGGAAAAAAGTAATTGTTATATAAAAAATACGACTTTAATTTTGGAAAATCTTTTTTATTAGGCCTTCGATCACAATTTTGTAAACTCAGGATTGTTTGTGCATGTTATATGTTTGGAAGGTATCATTTGGTATGTACGATTAGAGAGAAACCTGATAGAGGCCATGCCGATCTTTTTCCTGTTACTGTCGAAATCGCCTGAACACTACCGCCAGTACATCTATTTTCAGTTGGAACTACGTAATTACATGCATTTTCTGACATTATCGATAAAATCGTATCGTCGAAAGTAGATGTGGTTCGTTTCTGTACTAAATTCTCAGGATAGAAGCGTGCCGGTTATCCATAGGAGGAATTTTTAATGGGTTATACTTTAAGATATTGAAACATATTTTTCCTTTAAATATTTATGTTTCAGAGTTTTACATTTATGAAAAAGTACATTTTTCTCATTTTTAACTATATTTAGTTATAACAATTTATATACAATTTGTTATAAATATACAACTTTACAAATACTTTTTAAAGTTATCAAAATATATATAAAAATTGTTTAATAATTTTTATATACTTGTAAAAGCGATTTTTTTATTTTAAATAATTCGTATATTATTTTCATCGAGCCGTGATCAGCATCATACGTATGTTTAAAGAATTTCTGAAACACAGAATAATTTGCAGTAATAGTAATGTCTTAAATTAATTTATTAATTGAAAAATTAAATAACGATTAACAAGTATTTAGTACTTTTAATCAAACCTGTTTGATTTAGCACAAATTGTTTCATGCTATTAAGATTTTTTGCGTTTATCTTTATATATAAAGAACGTATGTATATAGAATAGTTTATCAATCTTTATTTAAGAATGAATTATTAAAAAGAACAATGAAAATTGAGACATAATGTTAAATATCAAAAATACTCCACGCGAATAATTATTAATTACGTTTAAAAGAACCATGCAGATAATATAGGATTGTGCCAGAGATGCCACAAAGCAAAATGCGAAATGTACGGCGACACCCGTTTGTCAAAATACGAATTTGAAAAAATAATTGAATAAACCGTGAATATTTTTCATGCGCAATAGTAGGGTATTCGCCCGGCGAACGCGCGAACAGCGAAGGGAGAGGTAACGCGTCACGCAGCGAATAAGGAGGGGGAGCTTGCCGTGCGGCGCGGTGGTTGACTACGTCATCACTTTGGTATTCGCTCGGCGATCTCGGAGGGAGACGTATGTGTTTTCGAGTTGTTCCGCGTGTCGCATTAATTAATAGTTAGATATTAATAATTAGATATTTACGAACGCGAATTACATAAGACTGCCTAAAACTAAGGAATATATTAAGGATTAAAAAGGATTATAGGTTGTATTGCACGTTTTTCCCTTTATTTCTTACCATATACATTCATTACTCACGTACACAGCTCATGAATATTTCAAATATTTCATGTGTTCTCAGATGTACGGTAACTAACAATAAAAATGATTCTTATTGTTAGATATTTCAAATTGTGGCTTTTTATTACTTTGAATCGTATAATTCTATCATTTTCGTGTTACTCCGCATTCTTAATACGAGAAAAGTAACAGATAAACTATAAATCACAAAAAAGAATAATAAAAATTAAGTTATAATGTTGGAATGTCAAAAGTACTTCACGTGAGCAATTATATAAGAAAAATCACTCTAATAAAAACTTTTTTTTACTTCTTGCCTTTCGTGAACACATTGTAATATTGATACGAAATATTTAAAATTATATAAAATAAACGTCAAATATATTCCTCGGTGTATCACAATATAATTATATATGATATCACATTAAACGACTCGCGCCGCTAAAAGTAGATATAAGAAATAGTTTCATTAATCGGAGGACATTAAAAATGTTAAGAATATATTATTTTACTTCGTAATATGCGTTAACATTTTAACAGTTAGACAGTGGCGCGCGACCTTGGGGTGGGGATGGTACGGGGTAGCACGGAGCGGCGCGTCATGTTTACGTTTACGCTTTTACGTATAGTTACCGCGCAGTCGTTCCCTTACCGACATTCGTACAAGCAGGTAGTCGAGTCGTGTGCGACTCTTTCACATTACTTTTTGAAATCTTATCGCGAAGAATGCCAAATATAATACGAAACGTTGTACTTTATGAATAATTAATCATACTAGTAATCGTATTATATGAATATTCATAACATACAACATTTCGTATTTAGCATTTATATCTAGCATTTTTTGCGATTATTATATATGTTTCAAAAAGAAATGTGAAGAAGAGCGGCACGCGACACGGCTACTTGTCTGTACGAACAGTGTCATACGAGTCATAAAAAAGCACGTTAATATGAATATTCTCTATACAAATAACGCAATTGCTGCTTTCACAATTAATATAGTTAAATGATTTAATTAATTTTTTGTTCGTGTACATTTTTCGTGTGTTGTACGATTCGTTATACGTTTAAAAATTATACGTCACAATCCTTTTATCTGCTCTTTATTTATTATTTCGCAATGAAAACGAATTGCAGATGTGTGTTTGATATTCATTTCTAAAAGTTAACCGATTGCATAGTAATTGCATAGTAATATAGATATAGTTATATATCACATTTTTTAGATTATCTTCCCTCTCACGGGTACGATCTTGACGTAGTGGGAAGGCTCAGTATCCAGAGGACATTTACATGAAAAAAATGGTTTTTCTCAAGTATCTAAAAATTTTTCTATCTGAATGATATATCTAGATAAATTTTTAGATATTGAGTAAAATCGTTCTCTTCGTGTAAAAATCCAAAGGGGAAGTAAATTCTTGTCGTCGATTTACTTGAAAATGAATGAACCGCAGCCGGTTCGTCGCGTCGCGCGTTTATTTCGGGAGTGCCGTTCAAGTTATCGGACTCAAATTATAGTCCACGCGCGATTATAGTATATTATTCGCGAGTGTTTTACGCGAGTGTCCTGTGCGAGAGAATGTCAATCCTATGCTGAGAGGAGGAGGAGGTCTGGGAGAGGCATCAGGCATCGGCGGAGCAACTTTGCGGTAAATATTATTTTTTACTTATATAACATCGATATTTTTCTTCTGTTAAATTTATTTTTGAGTAGTTCTATTTTAATTTAAAAATGATAATTAGAATAAAAGGATTATTTTAAAATTATTTTGAAACTTTATATATACGTATTTTTAAAAAAATGTATAACTATTTTTATAAATATAACTGAATGGTAAATTAAAAAATTCAATGCTTATAAAAATTATATATTTTAAATATTATATGATTTTATTTTCCAGAGAACTTTGCATTTAGTAAATATTTTTTGAAATATTGATTGATTTTTTTAATAATCTGTATTTTTAATTTGGATTTCATATTCTTTTTGTTACAGAGTCATCGTAGCAACGTTGCTGATATAACTCCGCTGTTGCGCATTGGATTGGTGAGTGATAAATTAATGTTTTTATTAGGGTAATGGATGTGTGTAATTTTATTAATTATTATAGATCTATCGATGCATATGCATCGATAGATCTGTAGTAATTAATAAGATAGATCTATAGTAATTAATATCAATTTATTAAAAATAAACGGATAACTGTACGTATAGTATTCCATACATCTATTACCTTAAAATGGATCAATTTTCTCGTCAAATTTAGTATGGCCGGTGTTTTTTTGGTGTATACGTATAACACATAATGCATAAGAAAGTGTATCAATCAATGTTCTTTGTTTCCTTCCTTTCCATAAAATAAAGAACTGTGATTGGTTGGCTTTCTTATGTTTTATGTGTTTTATACGTTATGCAAAAATCTGTACTCCCTACTTAAGCTTGCAAAGCCGGTTCTACATTAGTTGCAAGCTGATCGCAAGTTTGTTGCGACAGTCAATCTGAAGCTTGCATTTTGAATCAACGCTTCATATGGCTGTCGCAACAAACTTGCAATCGGCTTGCAACTAATGTAGAACCGGTTTAAGGTTTTCTTGAATTCGGGTGGGTGTATGTCTGGGTGGGTGTCGGAGATAGAAAGATGCCGTCTCGAATTAAATTCTAATTGCCGCGTAAATTAAACTTTTAATAAAGCTCCTAAACAATGAAAAAACCGACTGTGTCTGTATTACATTCACATTTGAATGTAGTAGAGGATAGAAGCGTACAGACTATTCATATAGAGGGAGAGTCGGCACGTTTCTATCCTAGCTGCATTCGCTTAATGAACAATCAGGATGAAACAATGCTTAAAGCGTTGTATGTAATATAGACATGAACCACATCTACTTTGGACGATACGATTTTATCGACAGTGTCAGAAAGTGGATGTAGTTACGTAATTCCCAAACCATCTCAATCGAAAATGGATGTACTGGCGATAGTGTACGGGTGATTTCGACGATAACAGGAAAAATGTTTGGCTAGAGCACTATAATATAAGTATTCATATCCGCCATTTTTAGCCCTTCTTCACTCTCTGTTCTCTCTTCAATCTTCTTAGTTTAGCGACAGAGTGGGGGGGGAGGGAGAGAGAGAGAGAGAGAGAGAGAGAGAGAGAGAGAGAGAGAGAGGAAAGGGTTAAGTGAGTGAGAAAAGGACTGAAAATGACGGATGCAAATACTCATAGTGCTTTACCAAAATCTGTAACCTGTACCCACAAAATGCTGCCGCGCACTGCCGCCCTCTGAAGAAGTGGACGTGAACTACACAATAATATCCACTTTCCTATCCTTTTTGCAGTGCTCCTGATAGGAATAGATAGTTGAAATCGCTAAAATAATTAAAATTTATTAAATTAATAAAGATTTCAACGATTTCAGCGATTTATTTCAATCAGGAGTACTGCAAAAAGGCGGTTGTGTTGTTATGTAGTTAACATTCACTTCTTCAGAGGACAGTAGTGTGCGGCAGCATTTTGTGGTTACAGATTTTGGGCCGTTATGTCTTCTCTCTGGTTTCTCTTTGGTTCTGTTTATTAGTGTTTTCATTGTGTTTTCGTCATGTAAAATTAACGGTTAGAATTTTTTGTGAAGATTTTCATTTTTATTTAATATTTTAATTTTAATCTTACTGATTAATGTGATATTATCACAAGTGATATTATACAAGTAATTATTCAATAGATCTTACTTTCGATTTTGATAAATTTAAGCTCATTCGATCTGTTTTTTAAATATTAATTGAGATAGACAGTTTGTTATTACTGATAACATATTTCAGGTAAATGGGAATACTATTAAGACAATACGATTAACCATGTCATTATTGATGGATGGGATTGCATATAGTATAGCAAGAACAGTTATAAACATAAACAATTTGAAACTGATAGAAGATGATCTTGATATAGATGAGAAGATTTCTGTATTATTCATGATACTCGATTATGCAAATGGATTTAATATTTTTGAACTTTTTAAGTTAAAGACAGAAAATGCGTACATAATTGTAGACTATGTAAAAAATAATCCAGAAAATTGGGAAGAAAAAGTCTTAGAAGCATTATGTATTTTGAATAATCGACAAGTACTAAAGAAGTTAGGAATATCATTCAATGCTCTAGATTTACAGTATGTTCCAAAGCTCATATCATATTCAAAAAGTATAAATGTAATTGCAAAGTGTTTATATAAATTATGTGAATCTTTAAATGAAAGTGAACAAAAAATATTATTGAGCTATGTTAAATCTGAAATCCATAATTATGATCCATTGTTGGACAATGTAGATTATCTTGAATTACATATGCTTTATTGGATACAAATCGGATATATAACAATTTCTAAAGGTATGTTTACTTTAACATATAATCTTTGAAAAGAGTATTATATGAGTAAAAAAGTAACGATATTAAAAAAAATTTTAGAATTTAAAAAAAATGTTTCATTTACATATGTAAAGCAATACATTGCAACTTATTTAAGACTGTATTTTATAAAACTAGTATATATATATATATATATATTAGTTTTAGAAGAACAATTTTATTTAATTACCTTATATATATTTGCGTGTGTGTGTGTGTGTGTGTGTGTGTGTGTGTGTGTGTGTGTATATATATATCGATCAATTAAATAAAATTCTGTTTTTCCAAAATGCAAAAATGCAAAATTTATAAAAATTAAAGTACTGAGTTGACGCAGAAAACTTGATATTTCATTCAGTGACATTGAAAACATGAGAGTTTACTTATATAGAGAAAATCGGAAAATAGATTACATTTTGTAAATTAACCTCGAATGAGTATTTCATTATTCTAGTTTTTACTGATTGTTTATTACTTGTACCAGTTAGCAACTTTATTTAATTATCATATAATTTTGACGATGCATGCAAATGTATTCATAATATGTATTTAACTAATCATCTTAATGCATATTGCATCATCTTGTGTAGTACACTGTTCTTTATGAGCATCATCAAAATTTAGATAATAGAAACTTACTTGTTGATATAAGTATTAAACGATTGGTGTAAATTAAAGTCATTAGATATTCATGCTTGTATGTTGTATGAGGTTAAACTTGGAATGAAGGTTCAAAAGATATGTTAAGCTTTTAAAAAGATATAGTTTTTGTTTTAACTTTAAACTTGTATAGTATGCAAGCATACATAACTGAGATTGGAGTATTCATTTTGGCAGTTTATTTTTCATAATGTTATAGCAATTCCTTTCCAATTTTTTGTATATAAATAGACTTTACAATGCATCTTGTTTTCAATGTCATTGACATTATACGCCAATTTATGAAATTTTTCGTGTCTAAGTAAAGGAAATCCTAAAGTGAGTCTGTTTTATCAGTTTTTCCAAACAAATCTTTTTTAAACTGTTTTTGCAGATTAAAAAATCTGCAAATCCTTCTCTACATAAATTAAGTATAAACAATAATGTAGTCCAAACCAGTTGACCTTTATACCAGAAACGAAAAAAGATTAGAAAATTACAGTTTTATTACTGACTTTTAACGTCGTCTCGTAATAATGTTTGCTTTATATATGAGTTTTATACTTCGTATGTATAAAACAATCTTAGTTTGGATTAGAGATTAATAATCAATGTTGAATACTTAGAATTAGATTTAGATACTTAATATGAAAAATCAGTTAGTTAAAAAATTTGTATGTGTGAATGCGATATTGATATAGTAGTATATAAAAATATATTGATATGTCTCGCATTTTATTGGTAAATCAGCGATCTTATCGGAGTTCAAGCAAATGACAGAATTTTTTTAGTCACTTAATACATATAGACACGTGCAGATACATACTATGTTGTGTTTACGTATCTAATAAACTTAAAATATTTTTAAATTAAATAAGATTTTATATTATTCTATTTTAGATAAAATGTATAATATGAAAAAATTATTAAAACATTTGAAAAAATTTGAAGATGGGCATATAAAAATAATTTCTATGGAATTAGAGAAATTTGAGAATGGTCTACAGGTTGTTGATAATTGTCAAACTTTTGAAACAAAGGATGAAAATTACTTACAATCAACTTCTTCAGAAGAATCGTCTTTTATCAAAAGGCATCATTATAAAAAAAAAATACAGTTAATTAACAGTGGATTATGTATTATCATAAATCAAATGTATTTTATGAAGGAGGTATTACTATTTTAATTAGTAATGAAAATATATATATTCTATATTTTTATCTTTTTAGTATGAAACACGATTTGGAACAAGAGCAGATTCTATTAATCTATCTGAAACATTTAAAACCTTTGGGTTCAAAGTCGAGATACTTCAAAATTTAAAGAAAGATGAAATGTTAGAGAAAGTGAAAAACATTTCGAAAGACTATGGTATTAAATATGATTGTTTATTTCTCTGTATTCTAAGTCATGGATACAAAGGTGAATATATACAATAGGAATTTTTTTGAAGCATTTCAACTTTTTTCTGTTTTCAAATATAATATTATATAATTATTATGAAAATATCTCAATAGAATAATCGTGATAAAATTATATTATGCTATATCTTTAAGGCTTTTGCTCATTATTATTATCTTAAATTGTGACATCAGAAGTAAAAAAAACACAATAAGAATTCTTGCAAATTATCTTTAAATAGAAATATTTTTGATTAAACAACATTTGCAATTGATAGAATAGATTTATAAAATTATATAATATATATTGAAAA
>JAANIC010005313.1:87017-163823 GCA_017607545.1 Acromyrmex charruanus | reverse complement strand
TATAAATATATGTATAATAATTTTAAAGATTTTTAATTAATTGGTTATAGAACTAACATAATCTTTAGAGTGCTGCAAGATAAAAGTTTTAATATATATTTACGACGAAGTAATTTTAAACGGTTATTAATAATTTTTAGTTTAATGTCCATTTAAAATTAAATTTTTAATTATAAGAAACAGGTATATATTATCTGGTTTTATAAAAAAATTGAGCTTGAAGAAAAACTAACCTAATAAATTGAAAGAAATTTATTAATTAACGTATATAAGTATTCCCTTTATATTAATAACCTCGTTGTTACAACGCGCTCGTAATCGAGTCTTACGCGATATCAATCATAAGTTCGAAATTTTCTTTGTTGAGACAGACT
This sequence comes from Acromyrmex charruanus, assembly GCA_017607545.1. Lineage (NCBI taxonomy): Eukaryota > Metazoa > Arthropoda > Insecta > Hymenoptera > Formicidae > Acromyrmex > Acromyrmex charruanus. The sequence goes on along the minus strand of JAANIC010005313.1, from coordinate 163,449 downwards.
ATTAAAAAACGCGTAAATACATGTGTTTAAAGAGAAAATAATTCTCTTCACATGTCTCTCGAAAAATTTTTTTGACACCCAGTACATATTTTTATCCGAAAGTATTACATTTTAAGAGTATCACCCTAAAAGTTTAACTAAAAAAGTTTAAAAAATGAAGAAGTTATGATTTTTTACATTACAGTTCACTTTTTTTATGTGTACGTCTTCAAGAATTTTTTAAACATATTGCTATTTGGTTTGTAACATTACCACTAATAAAACACATTTTATAATGCTGATAGTATATTCTATATTTTGTTCAAATAGATTTGTATATTTTGTTCAAATAGAGTTTTAGAATCAGCATCAATTAGCTAATTTGATCAAGTGTGATAACCATTGAAACACCTTTCCAAAGGTGTGACAATGAAGGATGTAATGTGCACTATATTTTGATAAGTACTAAAAAGTATTGAAAATATAAAAAGTTTCAGTCACATAACATCTTGATAAATTATCTATGTTATATTTTATTTATCAATTTACATTTAAAATTATAACATATTAAAAAGTTTACACATACCGCTCTGTTTTGGAACGTTGAGTTTGGCTGATGTATTTATAACCATGTAATCCAGTGTTATTGCAAAATTCGGTGGCTTGCCTTTTCAAAATATTCCAACATTTAGCATTTGCGATTGATACTTTATGTCGAATTTGTGTTCTACTTGATTTCATATTTAACTCGATTATAAACGAATTTTAATGTTACAAATTGCAATTGTCAATTGTGCTGAGAATACTGTTACACGGGAGAACAAATGGAAAGATGGTGTAACGTTTTCTTCTCGCGAGTATGTTAGCGTGTTAACTGTTGTACATCGGACAGAATAAATAGCAAAAGTATATAGTAATAACATATGCGATGTGACATAAAAAATTTATTCGACTTTTTATTGATTGGCGCATGATAATTTCAACTTTCCTAGTCGCGATTTTATCCATGTATAATTAATTATTAACCGATGAAAATGTTAAAGCACATATAATGCATACATTACAGATTCTCGTGCTACTTGTCATTATTGCTCTTTTAAATTGCAATGTTTCGTTTACATTTCGCTATAATGATACATTTGCCTGATACCAATGAATATTAACGATAATAGTGTACAGAGAAAGGATGTGTATTGAGCGCTATTAAATGCTACCATTAAAGTATATATAAATATATGATTTATATGAAATTAACTTTATATAGTTTTCTGTAGAAAAAAACTGATTATTTCTTTTTTATCTTTATAGAGCGATCCGGTTCAATCTTGTCACGTAATTATTTTCAATTTAGTAATAATTTAAAAATGTATTATGGATCGAAGTTAATTCTTTGCGAGAAGGGTATTCTATATTCTATAGCCAATGTAATTCTACAATTGCTTTTAAGATTTAAGAAAAGGTTACTGCTATTTTTCTTTTAAATTAAAACATTTTTTATTTAAATTTGTAATTTATGTACGGATAAATTTAACGACATTTATAATATACAAAATTATTTCAGATAAAATTTTAGTACATGCACTGAATATACAATTAAAATTAAAATACTTATTAAAATAACGTATTAAATTTTAAAAATATTTAAAAAATATATTACNATTAAATATTAATATTAATATTTAATATTTATATTTAATTAAATTATATACAATATGAAAATTTTGTTTATAACATTCTATTTTTATTGAATAATATATTTTTATTGTTTATTTATCTTATTTATTTTATTATTTATTAAAATTTAAAAGAATTACAAAAGTCTAAATTTTTTGTATAAATTACTTTAAGTATACTTATACAATAAACAAATTGACAGTATTTTATGTATTTCTATATATTTCCATTAGAATATTGATAAAATCGTACTGCTTATTAAAATAATTTTTGGTTTATATTTTAAACCATGAATAAATTTCTTGTCATTTGTAAGTGTAAATAATCTGTAATTTTTCGTAATCCGTTTATATTATTTAAAAAGTTAGTGTTATGCATTCTTACATTATAATGCATAACTCATAAACATGAAATGAATATCTAGTTATATAGAAAGTTTAGAAATAATGAAGAAACATTATTTACAATTGCTTTATGTTCAAGATTATTTCTCTTATTCTTATGTATAAGAATTAAGAAATTCTTTGCCTTCATAATGCAGTATTACGTAAAATTTTCACTACATGTATAATTACTCAAAATAATCATCATCAAGAAATGTATTAGTGAATCTTTATCGAATCTGGTTACCCAGAGTAATGACGTGTGCATAAGCAACGACGTTCCTGTGGTGTTTAGTACTTTATCTACCTCCTCGAAGTTATTAATGACTCTTGCTGAGTCAGGCGGCAAAACGAGACGCGGACTATGGCATGACAAGCGACACCTTCAAAATTTAATATCCACGCGAGCGAAGATAGTCGCTTCTGATCGATTACTTACAGAACCTGCTACTTATAGGCTTCTTGTCGAGTGTATGTATGTTTAACTCGATATATTATTGAAAAATTTTATTCCTAATATCCCTCGACATGCTAGTAACTAGTGAATCGAGTGTCTTCACGATTATAACTTTATTAGAACGGACGTCAGACATAAATGACTGGATAATAAAAGAAATTTGAAAATCGATTTGGAGAAGACTGAAATTTTACGAAGAAATAATCGCACTAGTCTGCATAGCAAAGGTAACATATCATGGTTTTTTTAGCTGAATCACAGTCTTGATAGCCCAGGCGTACTTTGTCGTGCTTAGCAATAGGGGTTACTCGTGTAGATCCCATGAACGGAAATTCATACTCAGATATCGTCCACTTTTCAAGGCGTGTAGCATGGATAATTTACTGACTTCGTTCAACATAACACGAGACATTCATCACTGTACTTTGAATAATTCCCAAGTAATACACAGCGTCTATAAAATGTTAAAAAAATGCTAAAAAAAGTATATATAAGCGCTTTTTTTAACGCTTTGCAGGCGCTGCTGTGCTACTTGGATTCAAGCATCGATTCTGCCGCTGGATCTCCCACAAGGCAATTGTTATTACGCGCTCGTGTTAAAATTAATTCGTGACGAGCGTTAATTACCACACATTTGTAATCCTCGCAAAAGCTTAACTACAATGTTGAGCGACATGCAAAAATTAGAATATCCGATTCATAGCCCTTTAAGATATTGATTATTCTAACGTTTTCGTTAAACATAAATGCCCGCACGTAGATATTTCCAAGCGTTGCTGTATTTTCTTTCGTTTTCTTTGTCACCAATCTTCCTTCGACGTAGAGAACATTTTCACGCGGTAACATGGTAAATCCTGCTGTTGTATGAATATCCTTATTTCATCGCTAATATATTTCATATCCAAATGGTGCGTGGACGTATAGAACGGTGGATTATACGTATGAAATTCGAATTTAACGATGCAATCGTTAAAGATTGGCTCGCCTCCAATATTCAAGATATCAGCTATGTTAAATATTTCATATGACAAAGTCCAACGATTATAAAAATTTAACGTTCGATGCAATTAGAGTTTTTTTCTACTAAACGATCGGATATTTTTTTTATCGTCATACCTCTGGTAAAAATTATCTTGTCTGTTTCGCCTACTCATTCAGAACAACTATCTCACGTTATCGTATCACTTTATTATTTTCGACTTCGTACATGCAATCTAACAGTGATTTTCTCTCTGTAAATATTGAGCAATGTTGAGCAACATTGTAGCAATGTTACAACGTTACCACAATATTATTGAAATATTTCAAAATATTTCTTGCTTATTGGGCATCTATCGTTGCAATGATTTACATTTTATAAAATAGCACCATATACGTGATTGTTTAAATTGCCTAATTCCTTTTGTTTTTTGAAGCTGTGACGCCTTTGATGTTTTGGCGCTCTAGCACTACTTCAGAAGCAGAAATAGGTAAACGCGCTCTGATTTATAATAAGTATAAATAATTTCTATAAATATACATTAATGATAAATATAAATAAGTGTTTTATAAGTGTATCTGAGATATGNTTATATATATATATATATATATATATATATATATATATATATATATTTAATATTACATCGTTGATTTGTTGTAAAATATAAGCTTTTCATTTAATACAATATGTGAAAAGCGTTGGCCGTCCATGTATGTACTTATCATTGTATGTACGTGGGGATAATTCAAAATATAAAATGGGGCACGGGATTGCGGTAAGCATATGGTCAGCCCCGGCCCAGTATAAGATCGAATAATGTGTGGATAACCCGTGTTCTCTGGCCATACGGCAGCAACGAACAGGCCACCACGAACATGCGGCTAAAGAATGAATATTCAACAGTAAACACCGGTAACGCTTGTAAAGGGAAGCAGAAAGGGTTTAGAGCTGCTGAGCACTCGTTGGTCGATCCGATGCAACGGAGAACCGACGAGGTACCGTGACTTGTACGGACCTCGCGCGTACCAGCTGAGAGGGATGTTGTTTACGATATTACATCTATAATACCAGTCAAGTGGCCAACGTCCGGTCACATCGCCGTAATCTCCTCTGCGCCAGGACCCTCGGCTCTTGCCCAGATACAGCACGTCGCACCGAAATTATAATAATGTTCGCTGTAGTCATGTGCACTACCGCCGCATTAATGCCTTTTCTCAAGCGTTTTACAAATCGAATATCATGCACATGGAAACTTTTTGCGAGTCGTCACAAATTGCATACATTTATCTAATTTTTTTCAAAAATTAAAATATCTTAATTCTAGTCAAAAGTTTTTTTAAGTTTAAAAATTTTTAAAAAGTTTTTTCTAATTTTTATAATCAAAGATATTGTATAATCAAAGATACTTCTGGTTGGGCGTAAATACAATGTTCATACATTTCCACACAACAATTTTATTTTTAATTGAATTTTATTTATTATGCATATATATAAAGGTTGAATCATTTTTCATTTATCCAGTCAATTTTCTCAAAATTTGTAAGTTTAAGACAAAAATTTTAAAAAAAGTTTTATAGTTTCAAAGGGGAAAGAAGTTGGTGATTTTTTTTTAGCTGATTTTGGGAAGATCTTTAATCACGTCGCCCCAAAAAGACAAGTTTCTACTTGCACTAGCTATTGCGAAGAATATCACTAAGGCCTCGGTGGTCTAATGATGAGGACGCTCATATGGAATGCAAGAGATCCGAGTTGGATTTCCGACTGAAGTAATATTTTTTGCAATAAAATTATTTACAGATTTTAATATGGTATTCAGCATCATTAAGATCTTTCTAAGATGCCTGAGAGCATCAAACTATTGAATTGTTAATAAATTTAATTTGTGATATTACTATAATAATTCAGTCAGGGTTTGCGTTTCAAGACTTAAGTCTTTTCGGCACGCAGTTTAAAGGACTACACAGTATATTTATGTAGTACATAAATATACATCGAATTATCTTAGCACTTAAGATAATTAGTTTCACTCCATCTCGACCGTTAAAGATTTCGTTCCTTATTTGTTGTGTAATCGTATTTACGGTCTTAAAGAAATTCCTTCAATATTGTTGTCTTTTAAAACATTTAATTATAATATAAGAAAATACGGATTAATTTTAATAATTGAGTTATAACTCTTTTTTTTAAGATTACTATGTTTTTAACAAAAAAAAAGGTAAAGAAACGTCTTACTTTATATTTAGTATAATCTATCAACTTGATTAAAGGTAGAAGACTTATAAATCCATGCGATTTCCATGCGATACATTTTGGGAAATGCTAACGCTGGCGGTACTAAAATTTTGAAGTTTTATAACTCGGGAAGATCTTAACTAAAAAAGATCTGTAACCAATATTTTAAAAATGTCTTGACGTTAGCTGTAAGATGTTAGCTATGCAATAAAAAATATGGGTTCCCATCTAAAAAATTCAAGTAAATCCATTTAAAAAATTCAAGTGACGTGACCTTCACGATGTTCACGTAAGGTTAATCACATGTGTCTATAAAATATATTACTTGACCCCAACAACTTTTGTCCGAAATATGTTTCAAAATAACCACTTCCCTCGTTTGTAAATGGAGTGGTGTACGGGTGTCTAAAAGCATTCGGTATATATCTATACATTGTGTCCGGTAAAGACCATAACAGTGCTTTAAGGGTAAATTTCTGAGATCATTTTGAGATGAAAATCCTAATATTAGAATATCAAGACTATAATAGTTTTTGAATTATAAGCATTTAAAGTTACCGAATCATATCATTTAAAGTTTACGCATTCAGATATGGTAGTCAAATGCCAACGCAAAATGCCAACCACACCTAAATGTGCGAACTTTAGATGATATGATTCGCAAACTTTAAATGCTCATAATTCAAAAACTTATATCGACATTCTAATATTAAGATTTTCGTTTCAAAATAATCTCAGAAATCTATTCTTAAGCTTTATTGCAGTCTTTGCCGGACATAGTATGCATGTATACTCTGTATGTACATGTAATATGTATACATATACACACACACACACACACACACACACACACACACACACTAAATATATCTTTAGACGTATTTTGCAATCAATGCAGAATTTAAAAAAATTAAAAATAATTCCATAAAATCACTATTATGTAGCAATCGATATTATGTGCGCTAATTTTATATGTGTAATTCATACAATCATGTTATCAATGCCGACTATTTGCTGTAAAAGTTGCTAGCCAAAGAACAAACATCGTCATGGAAGGGATTCGTTGTTTTGATTCTGGCTATTATAGAGAAGACATATATCACTGATTCATCCCCATTGCAATAGTTAGGGTAGTAGGATGCTGGGAGGGCTGAATTGACGTGTAGAATTTATTACCTTACTCGATATATATGATTATTTAAATCTTTTTCAGACTTTTTGTCACATTATTCAACATTATCGCTAATTAAGCATTTAAAATTATTATTCAAGCAAATTTTCTTCTTTAGTTAATTCTTTTTGATATATTTTATGTTATTTTAAATTGTATGTATGTTATTTTAAATTATATGTATTTTCTACATTACGTGTATTGAATAGCTATCTGTCGAACTTGAAAATATTCATTTTTATTCTCTCAAATAAAAAAATATTTACATTTAATAATTGTTTAATTAAATCAAACATGGAACTGTGTATGGTCACAAGATTTTATGCAAGTGAGCTTATACTAATATAAAATTATATTAATATCTAAAATTTTAATAGTAGATAATCCCGTGCAGGATCAAACTTGTCTAAACTTATTATAAACTAGTAGTTTGATATTTATGGTGTCATTTCTATAGGCCGACAAATACCTTCATAAATTAGATATACATTATTGATGTATTATGATATTTTTTTATGTATTGATACAATACGATATATTATATGTATACATTATTATACATAAAAAAATTAACGATTTAAACTGAATAATGACGCTGCGTATAACTGATCTTTCACGATTTTTTTCAATTGATTACGAGTTTGGAGGATTCTTATTTTATTGTTATTATCTGTGAATCTTTATATAATCTACCATTTTCATATTTGTATAAGAAAAAGTATGCTTATATTGAGTTCTTTCAAGATAATTTACAAAAAATTATTCATAAATATTATTTATTAGATTTTTAAAAAAATTAGATCTTTCTCTGTAAAAAGAAATGATTATTTATTAGATGTACGATTCAGCAACCCAATGGTACAATTTAATGACTCAGTCTCTAAATCGTACTGAAAACTACTTTTTTAAAAATCTGATTTAAATAATTTAATGATCTTTATAAAAATGTTTTGTTTTATTGCCAATGAATCAAAGTTTGATGTAAGTGAAGGAATATTCTGATTTCTTCAATGCTTTTGTTATAATTTTGTTTAAATATTAAGTGGTATGATATAGGGGATTTTTCCTTACATTGCAAATTTTATGCAAACAATAGAAATGACCCTCTCTCTCTCTCTCTCTCTCTCTCTCTCTCTCTCTCTCTCTCTCTCTCTCTCTTATATTTGCACATATCCAACACACTTATTCTATATTTGAACATACACGTATACCTTTTTTGTATAAGTTTACTTGTATTTTATCAGAAATATAATTTGATAGAAATAATTTATTATCTCTAATTTTTCTATATTTAAAAATAAGTTCGGGTATATTATAGGTATATTATCAGAATGACTAAAAAATTTTCTTATGAATATTGCTTTCGCTCGATGTATGTGAAATCACCTAAGTTCATGGATTGAAACGAGAGGTTGGATTTTGTTCGTGACAAAAATATTCGAAGCACAAGGGTGCATTTCACGCCTAATTTCTCATGAATTCCATGCTGAATATTCTTCGTTTTCGATCTCATGCGGGCCACGTGTCATTTATCTCACAGACATTGGGGAATTCTCATCACTTGCAGGTGGTTCTCATTTCAATAAAATGCGAATTTATATAAATACTAACAAAATTTTTTGTTACATTTTTACAAACTTTTTTTCTAAATCTTTTATTACAACTTTATAGGAGAATAATCACATAAAGATTGAATGAATTTCCACACACGCACACACACGCGTGCGCGCACTCATTCGCCCATCCAGAATGTACAGCTGGAATTTTTGACACTAGAGGCACTGTCGAGCATGATAAGGTGCGTTCGGAAAACTACTAATGTCAAAATGAACAGAGCAAAAATGAAAAATGAAAATTTTTATGTGTATACGGATATACACGTACATACAAAAAACACACTCACTTTTCGCATTTCCGCAGGGAAAAAGTTTCATGATCGTTATCCAGGAGTGCGTTTTCAGAGAAAAGTATAAAAGTGTAAAATATTAATGTTCATTGTTATTCGTTCATTGTTGTTGTTTAATAATTTAGTACTTTATGGTTAATATGTTAATTTATAGAACCTCAAAAACTGCAGCAAAGTGAATGCAGCAAAGTGAACTAACAATAAATATAATTGGCTAAAAACTTTTTGTATTTGTGTAGAATATTGCATAAAGAGAAAAATACACAATATACTTTTGTGATGTACTTTTGTTCTAGATTAATATAATTAGTCATTAGCATGAATGGCCAAATTCATTTTGAGAAGAAATACTTCGGTTAGTTTACTGTGTCTACTATATCAATATATTCTTTCTCGTCGGTGCTCGCTGCTCGCACACACGCGTACATACATACGTAACGCACACATGCGCAAACGTGGGCCCAGAAATTCATTAGGGGTATCTGATATTTCTGGTGGGTGCTTCGCGCCGGAATAAATCATACGTACGGGTGGTCGAAAGCATTTTGCCGGTACGCCGAGCTTCTTTCTCGGTGCACACGCGATCTATCCGTTTTATCTCGATCGTAACATGGAAAGGATAGGATAGGGTGGCGGAATACGCATGCGAGGGTGAGTGCGAGGATAGAAAAAAAGGGGAATGAAGAGAAAGAGGAGAGAGAGAGAGAGAGAGAGAGAGAGAGAGAAAGAGAGACAAAGACAGAGAGATGGAGGGGAGAATGCGTGTAGCACGAGAATGAGAAAGAGGGTTAAACGTTCGAACGTGATCCCAGCTTAAACTGATCATGGACATCGAGCAAATCTCGTTACCAAACTCGACCGTCCCTTCATCGTCCTCCTCTATTTCTTACGCGCGGACATGTCGAAGGGTGGTTTATATATACTCGACTTGAGCAAGAGTACCATCTAAGGAGCTTCTCATTCCGCCGTTCGATCGAGTCAATCTTAGTAGCATTCGTGATCAACGAAGCGTGCCGCGACTTCCCATACCTCTATCTATATAGATTTGAAATTAATTTTGATACATATTATACGATTGAAAACTCACTCGCTTTGCTGCGTTTGATCATACTCGCAAAGGCAATGGACAAATCTTTTTCGAATATTGCTATTGAAAATCCGGCTGCCCCATAAGAGGACCAATCTCATTTCAACAAAAGATAATATCAAAACTTCGTGCTCGCGTAGCAGGAGATTGATTTCGGAAAAAAAGAATCTTTTATAAAAGAAAGGAGAGAGAGAGAGAGAGAGAGAGAGAGAGAGAGACAAAAAGAGAACATAAAAAGAATGGCAATTCTAAATGTTGTATTATTCTTTTCCCAGCAAACGAGAATGGATTGAAATGGATTCAGATTTTCAATATTGATTCATGAATGTTAAAATGAACGCTTTTCAATCCTGAATGCATTTTTATTCATTTATAGGAATTGCATGGAGCATATCTCTATGCCTTTCAATCTAAAAATAATATTAGCTTTTCTGTTCACAACACACACATTGTGAATACTGTTCAATTCAAAATTTTGAATAGGAAATGCAGTTTTTCAATCCAATTGCATCCAATTGAATCTAATTGAATCCAATTAAATCCCAAAAAAGTATTCGCTATTTAAAATACGCATTCGGATAGAAAAAAATTTCAATCCATTTTAATCCATTCTCATTTGCTGAGTTGTTCTAAATATGAATCAACAAAAAATAATACAGTAACGTAATTTCATATGTATGTAGATACATAGTGAAAATATTAATTTTAAATTCAGCGAAGTATTATAAATTATTAAGTATTATAAATATTATAAACAATATAATTATAAATAATTTTATGTAATAAATTAAATATTTAATATGCGTATATATGTATATACATGTACATACATATACGTATATTTATTTAACTTAATTAAAACAATCAAGAAACGAGCAAATAAGGTGTTTAAATAATACCTAATAACTAATTTAATAAAAATTAATAACTAATTTAATAAAATAGTATACCTAAAACGTTTCGACTCACAGAACCTTCAATAGTTTATAGTTAAAGCATACAAATAATAAAATAACTTGCACAAAATTTACATATTAACAAAACTTAAAAAATAAAGCGGTAATAAAAGGCCCAGTAATAATCAGACAAGTAGTTTCCGTTGATGTATGTATAACATTTGTAAATACTTAATCAAATCATGCGCAAATATAATAAATATAAGCAGTTAATGTCAAAATGCAATCTTATAATCAATTTATGATTTGACAGGAAAAGTTTCGTTAAATCCAAAAATTGTCAAAAATTAATTAAATAATGACGGTGTAAAACAAATATGTCAAAATTGAAGATTGAAAATGTCTGGTATTTTTACACGGTTATTACGTAATTAATTTTTGAGATTTACAAAACAGTTGTTTGTCTGAAACAATACGAGTTATTTAGATATTATACTCATTGTCAGTTATAGTTCATAATTATATTATTCACACTTTAAATAAATATATTTTTAAATCAGTAAATACTTATTGTAATCAAAGAATACAATTTTTAAATTTTTGTTAGTAAAGCATTTATTAAAATAATTTCATAGTTGTCATTAGTTAGACAATATTAACATGTATTAAAAAAAAGCATTCATGAAATGCGAGAATATTACAAGCGTTCTCGAAATTACGAACGGTTTATCTTTAATCCTCAATAAGCATTTTATTGGAAGTGTTTCTTTCTGTGTACAAAAATCTTATATAATTATACAGAAGAACCAGCCCTGATGACCTTAATCTTGATCTTGAGTGACCTCCAACAGGTTTTAGCCATCGCTCGTTATTCGTTAAAAAGTTATTAACAATCAAAGTTGATAATTATTTCCCCATCTTGTGTGATAAGTCGGATGACTCTAGAGGGGGAGGAGAGGTATGGAGTGAATCGACTAGGTGTAGTATGACTCTTCACGTGAAGCGAGATCCTCCATCTTCCCCACTGCCAAGGAACACATGACTTTTTACGGAAAGGAAGTGTAGGCTGGATCTCGCTTTGCGTAGAAATTCTAGACAGATGAGAGATAAGTGGACTTCCCTTCGTGTAGGAAATTTAAATTTATTTACAAATTTTCAATATATTAAGGTTTCCTTAAATTGATGCTAATTGAGCATCAAATTATTAAATTGCTAAATAATTGCTTAAATTATTAAATTATTAATTTGCAATATTACTATAGTAGTTTAGTTGCATTTCTAAGTTCGGAAAATCAATTCGGCGTGCTATTTAAGCTACGAATATGGTATGTAAAATGGTATGTAAATATAGTATGTAAATTTACATGGAATTATTGAAAGCTCTTAAGATTCAGCTTCAACCATTATAGGTGTTACTTTTTTTACTTATGTAATATATATAATATCAATATGATGTGATTTTATTTCATTTAATTCTCTAGTTCCATAAAAATACATTAAAGCAAAATTGTTAAAAAATGAATAATTTAGGAATAATTTTATCTTAAATTATATGNGTTAATTAAACGTATATATATATATATATATATATATATAAAATATTTATTTCTTATATAATCATATTATGATAAAATTTTATTTCTAAAATAATAAAATGAATCAATTTATGTAAAAAAGATTTATGTATAAATTGATGTAATTGCATATCAAAAAATACACAATAGCGTGTTTATAGTATAATCATTAATATGCATATTATAAAAAATCGAATTTGCATCTTTCCAAGCGAGATTATAATAGATGATGCACATGAAGCAGTCGAGAAAGCGAAACGTGGCGGGAACTATCCTTCAAGAAGAATACATTTTCCTTTTGTTTCTCGTGGTTGGAATAAAAGGGGAAAAAGATATTCACATGTTAACGGGGAAAAAGTAGAATTCTGCGCAAAAGGCACGTCAAACCACGTTTCGTAGTTTCGTCGTTGGGGCAAGATCAGCCAGTTTAAAGGCAGAGAAAAGAAAGGTACATGTGAGGCGGCAGCATAAAGGGCCGTCTTGCAACAAGGCTAATTCGCATCACAGCCCTTCTCAGATCGACATATATCACGTATATAGCATTCGCCTACAGGCACGATTCTGGTGGAAATTCGTATACCTACTACGGCTTTTATACCTACATATGTCAGTCACGAAAAAACATAAACGTATGTAATACGGATTTTATAATATATTAAGATAATCGAAAAAACTATAATATACAAATAAATATGATGCACTTTTTAAATACACAGTGTAGCTAAAAAGTTTTAGGACTGAGCTCATAAACAAAATAGAAAACATCGTAAATAAATTTGTATTATCAATTATTCTTCATACTATCCTTATAAGATTACACATCATTTGATGCACTCTGCTAGCCGCACTAGATCGTGATGGCAATCCGTTGCTGGAATGCTTCGTAGCTCCTTCGTTATATTATCCTGGATATTAGTCTTGATATTATTTTTTCAGCTTCAATTTCAGCTTTAGAAACAAAAAATAATCTATCGATATCAGTGAGTATGGGGGCATGATGTAGCACATTTTTTTTTGCCAAAAACTAGCAAATTACTGTTGTATTGTGAGACGGCGCATTATCGTGCAGGAACTAATTTGACTCCAGGGGAATGAGTCACAAGGAATTCGTTCCTGAAGGATAAATAGTGAATACAGTATTCTACGGATATATAGATAATGAATCGGTTGTTGAACCGCATCGCACGTATGTATCCGGATTTGTACGCAAACAAAAATTGGTTCTTCCTACACAGTAATGTCTCGCAATGTAGTAGTAACTCGCCAATTTTTGATAAAAAAAAATGTTACCGTGCTACGCCACCTCCCCGTACTGACCGGATTTGGCACCAGAAGATTACTTTTTGTTTCCGAAGCTAAAATTGAAACTGAAGGATAGCGTTTCGACGACATCAAGACGATCCAAGACAACTTAACCGGGGAGATACAAAACGTTCCAGCAGATTGTTTGAACTCAGGCCTAAAACTTTGTAGCCACATTGTATAATATACCCAATTATATGGTATATTGTGCGTTTATTAAATGTAAGTATGGTATAAAATTAGTATAGATAAATAGTACATACGTTAAAAAATAGTTCATTAAGAAACATTAGAATTTCATCTACGTTTGCAATGTGTATAAAAATAGTATAATGTTCTGATTAAATAAACATTTTTTAACGTTGATAATTTCTAAAAAGTCTTGTAAATAACGTATTAAGAATTATTAAAGTATTTAAATAGTATATCATACTTAGATATTTAAATTCCATTAGGTATATGCATATATATAAATACGTTAATAAAAGGTTGAATGTATGTTTTCAATAAGAACAAGAAAGTATAATATATTAAACGTACATGATTTGGTTATAACACGTAAATAGACAATTAGTAACACCTCTCAATGGAAGAAATGGTGTAGCACGTAAGGCAAAAGATTCATGATCCAGAGTTTTCATTTCGAATCTCGCTAAGATAAGTCGCAATAAAAAGACATGATATATATTATCGTTTAAATAAGGTATTTATAATGTTCAAAGTGTCTCTCATTTGATTTAATTCACGATTGACACACGTCGGACTGACGCATTCTTTAAAGGATTCTGAAGCAATTGCAAATGGTGTTACAAGTATAAAAAATGTATTCGTGCAGCATATTTTTATTAGCGATTAGAACTTCTTTATTTAAACTAAGAACTTGAAATGTCCCCAATGTAGATAATCTAGAGAAATTAGATCAGGAGATCATGGGATCATTCAATAACTAGTCCTGCGAACATTTCGAACTATATACTATCACTACTTTTATACAAGTTATAATGAGAAAGCATAAAATATTAAAAATTTATCATTTTCAGAGAAACATTTTGTATAGCAACAACGTAATTTAAAAAATTTACATAATAAATATTATTCATAATTAATTACGTAATATATGCAGATGTTTTATCAAAATGGGGCAGAAATAAAAGCCATTAAAAATATGTTTTTAAAAACGTACAAAGTATTAATGCATTAGTTTCAAAATAAAAAAAAATTATTAATAAATTATCCTTACGGAAATAATAAACATTAGCTCATACACTATTAGTTATTTTGCAGTTAGTTTATGAATTTCAATACACGAGGTTGCTAATCATTGAAATATTATCACGAAATCGTATCATCAAAATATTGTATATCAATTACAATGCTTATGGTACATCAATTACATGCATATATCCATGGTACATTTGGCTTTCGATCGCACTTGCAAAAGTAGAATCCCTGCACAATTCAGAGCAGTCGTCACTCGGTCAAGATTGCAGGAGACTCAATGACGACCAGATAGGGGAGTTGCTAGAGTGGTGGAGGGTGGGAACAAGGACAGGCACATGGATATGAAAGGATGGAGTGAGAAGCTATAAGAAGAGGGTGGAAGCGCAAAGAGAAAGAGTGTGGCTAGTGATTGGATTACAGTCAGGGAGTCCCCGTGGACTCACCAAATGACCGGGACAAATTGCCCTTCGCCTTCGGGAATACTTATATATCCAGCAGCGATCTCAAGTTTCACGTGTCTTCCGAGATCTCGTAAGTGACCATCGCACATCTTTATGCTTGAAAGCGTGTATAGTGTCTATCAACGACAGCGATAAATCGCTTTACACTTAAAATGGACTATTAACACGAGCTATTAACACTGAATAACTACACGAGATTTTAAAATGTTATATCAAATTAAGCTAGATTTATATTCGTTTGTATCGCTTTTCTCTTCGTTTGTACATCAAAGAGGTTAAAACATATGGATTAAAAAATGCTAGCACTCTATTTTGAGATACTTTAAATTCGCAAACGAATACTCTTTCGTGATCGTTTGTACTCGTTTACCACAATCAGTTTCATTTATATAAGAGAGTGATTTGTACCGAAATTCTAGTACAGAGATGAGAGCTGACTTTGCTATTTTTGAAGATATTTTAATTTCGATTGAATCACCCCTTTAAGAAAGTAGACAAATAAAACTTATTGTAATACAATCGAGTATATACACCTTGCTTCATTTAATGCATATTAAAAAAAATTTTTTTTTAAGTCGAGTGACCGAATAGAATTCCTCTTATTTAATTATATTTGATCTAAAAATTCATATCGTACCATATAGTTTATTACGCGTTTTCTTGAAATATAACGTTCCTTTACTAGATATTAGTTATTGTTGAGGACTCGATTGAATCAGTATGATGCTGGAAAGTCGAGAGTTTTAGGTTCAAATCCTGATTGAGGCAATATTTTACTCAATAAAATTATTTGCAAGCTTAGATTCTTTTTTTAACATTTTATTATTAACATTCTTATGAAGATGCTTATTAGCATTTAAAAAATTATTAAATTGCTTGTCAATTTAGTAAATGATATTTCATATTACTACTTCGGTTCTGCTCATAAGTTTCAAGACTAAAATAGATGTCGGCACGCAATTTGCAGAATCAGATATGTATATGAGTTCACACGGAAATATTTAAGCGCACTAATATACTGCTAATTTAATATATAACTAAATAATCAGGAATATTAATATCTAAATTAATTGTTATCAGGACGAAATATTGTGAGATAAAATTAAATATCATATATATCTTTCTTTACACAAAATTGAACGCAGTGATAAAGATTTGATCCTAAAACAATCGATAGCGACGTACGAATAAAATGTGCAGCATGTCTGAGTATAGTTAGGGTACCAGCAGCGATTAGTTTGGCCATTAAAGAGAGCGGAGGCAAGGAAACGTTATTGCCTGGCAGGAATCGGTCGTGTTATCTCCGCACTCAATTAGATCCGTAAAGAATCGCGTATAGCCCATTGGTCTCCTTTGCTCTTAGCATGCCACGCGCAATTATTCTCTCTAAATTCCTCTTTGCGAACATTTAGTCATTTCTTTAATAAATATTTTTATCATAAAAAATGTAACATTGATTTCAATATTTTTTAGTCAAAATTTTTTGAGACGAAATATCCATACAGAAAGATTGCAGAAATATTTAATTGGAAGGGTGTAACATTGAAAAAAATGTTGTGATGTTGCTGTAATGTTAAAGCGAGCATTAAAGCGTCCGTCGTTAAAATGAAATATCATAACAATATCACAATGTAATATACTTACTTGTTAGAACCATGCAACATTGCTATCACGAAGAAGAAATATTAGTTTTGCGAAATCAAGAAAATTTAGCGTGATAGTTAAATTTTAATTATAATATATGAATAACTGAGACTTTAACAACAAATTAATAAATTTTAATTCATGTAAGCATTAATTATAACTATTATAAAATTTAGTTCCGTCGAAATTGACTATTATTATAGAACACATTGCAACGATTAGCTTGTACATAATTTCACTGTAGAGGTTACAAGTTTAGGTGTCTCTGAAAACATTTCAAATGCCATTATATTATGTATTATACAATTCCTTTTCCTATTCCACACCGTTTCCTAGATCTCTCTTTTTAATAATAATTTTATAGGTTCCCTTCCTTCCAGTTCTTCCTCTTTTTATACATCATTTCTTATCCTCTACTTCTCTAATCCTGATGAGTAATTTTAATTCTATATCAATGTCTGAACTCTATTTTTAAAAAAACTCAAACTTATTTCTATTAGTCCTTACGATTTAAAATGCATACTTATACAGTGCATCCTTCAATATCTTGATGCACTCCTCTACATTATCAATGTAAATCCCTTTAACTGAAAGTGTATTTTCTTTTCTTTGAAAGAATTCCATCCTCTACCAAAAGTTCGCTTTTCCTTCCATTTTATATCTTTGCTGCCATTTCTGTCAAAAATTCTTGTATCCGCTTGTTTCCAACATCATTTGTATTTCAGTCATATCATTTATTTTTTTCTGCAGATTGAACACTATTCCTATATAATACCAATTTAATTTCCGTTGCTTAATAGTATAACAACTTCACTGCTGTATGTATCTAATTCTGTTTTGTATCTTGACAGAGTCTTGACAGAGTCATTTGCTCCCATTACTCTTGATTTTTCAAAGGCTTTTGATACTATCAATCATGATCTATTTCTTGCTAAGCTACATTATTATGGACTATTTAATTCAGCTTTTTCTCTTCTACGATCTTACTTAACAAATCGTTCGCAATGTATTCTCATACATAATCCATTACCCATTTCCCATTTTTTCCTCTTTTCACATTGTTCCTTCTAAAGCCTTTAAGAATTCATACTTACTTCACTCTTATTCAATTTTCGTTGATATAACGCCTTTGCAGCTTGATATGCAATTTTATATATATATATATATAGTATATGTCAATGTTCTTCTTGTTAAATCTTTCAAAAAAATAAACTTTCAATCTCCTATAGTCTAAATCATGATCTTCAGTCTATATCAGATTGGTCAGTGTTAAATGGACGCTATTTAAATTTGTCTAAAAATCTTACTCACTAACCTCCGTCTTATCATCCGTACTTATCACGTCTTCGTTCTTCAACATACATAAATGGTATATATATATATAAATGTTCTTCAACATACATAAGTATATAAATGGTACATGTATGAAACTATTCTGTCATGTCACGTTTTTTAGATATTTTAGGTAAAAAATATCAAAAAATGGTGGGGAGGGGGGCATTTTTTACACCGTTAGATTTTCTCGATGGAGCAATTTCATTTACAGATTCGTTTTCAATGATAAAAGTCTAACAGAATTATTTGGCTGAAAAATTCATTTTTTCAATCAGCAAAATTTCAGAGAAATTTTAACAAAAATTTCAGTAAAATTAAAAAAAATTTTAAGGAAATTTTAATAAAAATTTTAGCAAAATTAAAAAAAAATTTCAGGGAAATTCAGTTTCAGCAATTTTTCAGTATGTTAGTTGAAAAATTCATTTTTAACGAAATTTTAGCAAATTTTCAGCATTTTCATTGAAATATTCCAAAACGTGTAATAATTTCAAAAAAATTGCGAAATTTTTTCACAAGGATATAATTTGATTCAAAATGTATACATATAATACATATTCTCAGTTTTAATGAATTTAATTATAGCAAAAGCATAAGTTTCCTCTTAAAATATTGTGTACATATCTTTTTATAACTAGTTTTGCTAAAAAATTGTGGTTTTTTTTTATGGAGTAGTACATCTGAATATTTACCGAGGTCTTTGCTGGTCTTCATTAAATTTCCATTTGTATTATATCAGATTCATCAATTTAGTAAGATAGAAGATTTAAGTAACAACCGTGATCGATAATCAGTATAAAATTGCTATTAAAAATTTTAAATCATTCTAATTATCGAGTATTTTTCTTACAAAAACTATACGGCCTTTCTTAAAACATTATATGCTTTTTTATAGCTGATTTTGTTAATTACTGAAATAAAACGCGATTTTTAGTGGGATAGTACTTCCGAATATATATCATGATCATGTATAATTTTATATAATCAGTTAATCATATATAATTATGATGTAAAATATAATCACATAAAAATTTGTTTATACATGATCATATATGGAATTATATACGATAATATATGAAATCTTATACGATCTTGTTTGGTGTGTAAAATCATAATCAGATATATATGTAATTATATATGAGTTATATATAATAATATATATTTATATATAAAATATAAATATATAATAACGTATAAAAATTTAAGCAAATTAAATTAAAAAATATATCTTTAGAAATAACGAATAGTTATGATTTACAAATACAACGCATATCTCGATCTTACTGCCACTACATGTATTAAGGCATTTGTGATAATCGGTATGTGCATCTTCTTCATTGTGGAGTACATACAAAATTCACCGAGTAAATTCGTCATTCAATCCATCTTCATCTCTAGATCGGAAACTTCACAAATCATCGTTACTCAATCGATAGAGTATGGTATCCAGCTTTGGCAATTAAGTCACAGTGTCCTTGTCTCATGGGACGTAGTAGAGGCGGGTAGTAAGGGAAGAAGAATTTACTGCTGTTTAACCCTCGGAAACTTCATCGATAAATAAGCCATACAAGAGCGTCGGCATCCGCTTGCTGGGGGCGATGGAACAGTTTGTTGTCCCAACAGAGATCTGATTGCCCGTTAGTGGACTCGAGTTAGCGCCATTTCAGACTTTCACGGGTCTTCACTGAGTAAAAGAGATCTAGAACGTGAGAAAGAGAGGATATTACAGCAAGAGAGAGCAAAATCCCATTCATTGCTAGAATTTCGTTTCGAAGAGAAGGGGCAAGTGCGAACTCCTGATTAGCAACTTTCCTTGTTCCTTGAGAGAACGGACAATCATCGTCTAATTTATCAGCCAATTCAATCTTTTTTCTTTAGTCACTTTTTCGCTATCGCGTCTTTTTTTTATTCTTTCTGTTTTTATTCCGCTTGTATTCGCCAATATAACATTTTTTTCATATTTCTATATTAATTTTTATGCATTTATTCTATTGTTTATATTTAATTAATATTTAATCTATTGCAATTTTGGGACATATTTTGTTTTCAAAGCATTAAATAGAGAAGATTACATTATGTTTTGAGGACAAGGTAGAAAAGAGTGAGGAAACTGCAAACACTTAGCGAAAAGTTAAATGAACCCGATGATTTATGAATTATTAAAGTCTTCATTCTAATGATATTCCATTTATTTAGTTTAAACTACAAATAATTAACATTTATATATTATCAGTGTAAACTACAATATAATTTAAACAAATCTTTTCTTAACATTCAGAGTTATCCGTTATACGAAGGAATGCCTAATCTCGGATTTTGTTTTTGTTTAAAATTATAATTTATATTAATAACTAATATAATAATTAATATAAATGTTAATTATTATATCACAGTTTAAAGCTAATATTTTTTGACTGAATACGTCTATAAATAATTGTCTTAATTAAAAATTTTTTTATGTATTCGCAATTTCTCTCTCTCTCTTTTTCTCTTTCTATTCTCACTCTTCATCTATTAGATCAAAAACATTAAAAACATGTAATATAGTATTTACCTTAAAAATTCTGATAAATAGTGTTTATCAGAAAGAATTTTGAAGAATTTTGAAAGAATTTTGCTTAGAGTCTCTGCTTTTGAGTAACACAAAAAATGTTTTGGAACTTAAATGAACAGTGTTTTCCGACTTTTGATTGCTGAAAACAAATTTGGCGGCCAAATTGAACTATCACACACATTAGATTTCAGAAAAAATTGAAAATGCGCGTCAAAATTAGCGTTTTTTAAACCATATTTATCATTTTTTGAGGCCAAAAAAATTTGTTTATCAATATATTTTTTAATTTCATTTACTTTTACTTTAAAATGCTGTCTTTTTTCTATAATATATTTTCTATAATTTATATTTTCTATAATATATGAATTTATATTATAGTATAATTTTTTTACATGTATAATTAGCATTGAATCATTACATTGAACAGATAATTATCTATTCAATCTAATAATTTAACCTCTTGAGGAATGAATTTTCAAAGAAAAAATTATTTTATTTGATGTTTCAAATGTGTTTATTTAACAACTAGTTTGAAAAGATAAATCAAGTACGGGCAACATATAATATCGTACACTTTAATTTATTAAGGAGATAAATTGGAATTTAATCGTACACAATCAAAAATATGAGATGTTTTGACTTAGTCTTCTTAAAATATTTTATGATCATAATAAATATTAAAAATAAATTTATAAAATAATTAAATGTTGAAAAGAACAAAATTATCGAAACCATATCAAAGATTAGACATATATAAATAACATTATAAATAAATAATATTAATGATAAATCTTTATTAAGTTGGTGAGTAATCAGCTTAGATCCCGAAACTGTTTCGTCGTTCAGAAGTAAGAAAAAAAAGTAGAATCCAAGTGATCAATATATAAAAGTCGAATTGAAAGTTCTCAAGTGAAACTGAACATATATGTAANAGTAGAAAGTGATGGGAAGTACTTTCATTAATGTATTTTTTAATGCTCATGTGAAATAAATAACATTCTTTCATTAAAAAAACGCTACGGAATTAATTCCAACACCTAATAATTAAATCAATTTAAGAAATTAAATAGAAATTACATGAAAAATTTACTAAATTGAAAAATTAAATTCTAAGAGAATGTCTGTCCAAACAATGACTAACGATAATTTTTTTAACTATAGCCTGATTCAACTTTCCACTCTCTTGTAAAAAGAAGTTAATTAATCTATTCGTATGCACCACTTTACTCTTATGTCTAGGGAGATTTTCTAATACAAAATACAACATCGCTGAGTTTTTTCACAATCTTATAAGATCCTTCCCAATGACTTTGTAATTTCAGAGCTCTGTCTAATTTGCTACGAGGATTGTACAACCAAATTTTCTGACCTTCTTTGAAATGTAAGGATCTAGCCTTTTGATTATATAACGACATTTAATCCCTTCAGATCTAGTTCCTATACAACAAACTCGATTATGATTATTCCTTAGTCTCTCTCTTAAGTCTGTATTAGAACTAGAATCCTCTTTTCTACCAAGAGGAGGTTATCTATGCAATAAATCCAAAGACAAACGAAATTCTCGTCCTAAATACATTTTAGAAGGGAATACCCCGATAGTTTCGTGCTTAAAAGTACGATATGATAATAGGAACATCAGAATCCACTGATCCTAATCTCTCTGATTCTTTGAAATAAATTTCGCCAAATAATTCAAAATAGTCTGATGCTAGGTCTCCCCACCTGCTCCGTCAGATTGAGGCTGCAAAGCCGTGGTTCTTGTTTTTTTAATCCTTAAAAGAATTGTCATTTTCTTAAATAATTGATTCAAAATTCCTCCCTCGATCTGTATGATACCTTCTATGGGATACCGTGCTTACAAACTACCTGGTTAACGAAATACTCCACTACAATATTAGCTCTTTTATTTCTTAAAAGAATGACCTCCGGCCATTTTGTGAAGCAACTTACTATTACCAACAAATACTTTCTTGAAGAAATTAAAGGAAAAGGTCCAAGAATATTCATTTGGATTCATTTAAAAGGAGATCCAATATTTTTTTTTGCAAAACATTGTGATTTACCCTTGTTAAAAGGATCTTTCTTGGTTACACATAATCTACACTTTTTTATCTCCTTGCATGTGATCTAATAAAATCGCTTCCTCATTTTTTCCTCATTTTTTTCATTTTTTATTTATACCGTAATGTCCACATGAAAATGAATCATGTGCTTTGTTTTATTTTCTCTCGAGGAACAACAAGATTTGTAAGATGCTGGTTTTTAAATTCAGAGTTATCCTTCTGGCAAAGGATCCCATCCTTTACAACTAGAACATCCCTTTGAGGAGCATCACCAATAAAGGATTATGTTCAGTTTAGACTGAAACTGGCTGAACAGCATTGAGAGATAGATAGGATTGTAGAGTATCAAAAAAATATTAATCAATTAAAAAGTTTCATATGCACAACTTCGTGAATATAAAATGAGTCCCTTGAGTGCTACAGCTGTTCAAAGTTCTCTATTATAATTATGTATTGTATCATATATGGTACAATACATGATCATAATAGCGAACATTGAACACTCATCAGTGATTGACGATAGAAAATTTTAACACGTTAAGCGCTATAACCGAGTATAAATAATTACATCATGACTGAGTATAATTAAATGTGTAAAAGAAGTTAAAAGTAGTAGGTTCTAACGTATTAAAGATGTTTCTTTAGAAAGTAATATTTTACAGGATATATTCATGTGTTTTTCAAGCAATTGATCCCTGATTAAATGTGAAAATCCTAGATATTGAATGAAGTCCATCGCGAGTGCATTTCGTGCGCTTTTCATTAATCGCTATGCAGTACTACGTTTATCATTTATGAAAATATCAGCAAAATTTGGATTGATATATCCTGTTTTTAGTTTTGCAAGATAAACTGCAAGCGCACATTTAGTATGACGTTATTCACTATGTTGATGTAAGAATGGCAGCTTATTTAACAATTGCGAGAAGTTTTCTTTATTTAACCCAACATACCTCACAACAGTGTCCTCTATATCTTCAAAATAATCGAAGTTTACTGTTGAACGTTGCTCTATAACAATTTGATTAACAAATCGATCATATTAGTTACTTGGTCCGCTGTAAAATTTGAATGTTGTAATAAAAATCTTTGTCTACAAGTACTTATGTAAACAAATCCGAATTTCTTTGATATGCGGATCGCGACCAGGGATTTAGTCAGATTAATGAGCTGTAAAAATATATTTTACATATTATTTCAATGCTTTGTAACAATTTGTTACGACCGTCACCGCGAGGAGGAATTGAATAAGACTAATGATGCATGGTCATAATAACGAAGAGATTTAGATAGTTCTAGCACTCACATCTCTTATAAAGTTGGACTTACGAAACTTTTTATTCTCTTTCGATGCCTTAAAATTGTAGGCATGTCTCAAAGTCTCAAAGTTGTTCATCCGGAATCCAATCTTCTATAAAACTGGGCATAGTCTTTAAAAAAATGCATTTTATACAAAATGAATAATACATTCATAATTTCTGATTAGTAATTAAAATAAACTTTTTCACACAAAAATGATAAGGACAAAAAAGACATTTTTGGCACATTAGACCTCAATTATTTTGAAAACCGCGCTGGTGAAATTTGGTTTGTGACAATTTTTCTTCAACATTTAAAAATTTAAGGACTACATTATTTGTTGTCAGATAAAATTTATAAAAAATACTTTAATAAAGTAATTAGAAAGACATGTTTTGTAAGCTAATGTAATTGTACATTAATATTTTTATGCACAGCACAGTAAGATGAATCAATTAATGTGAAGATGAACCTTTAAAAAATATCATACAATTTGCAGTACGCAACTGCTTCTTTGAAAAGCAATTATGTAGTTTCTTGATATCAATTAATTTATCTCATTATTCTGTGCATGAATTCTTGAGTTAATAAATATTGTTAGAAAATTAATCAAATATATTCTTTCTTTAATATATTATTATATTATTGTTGATATTTTATACGAAATTTAATAAGGATAGTACAGAATGGCGGACGAAGACAAACATGAAACATATAGAAAATGCGCGTGTCCGCCGATAACCGAAGTCTTCAGATTGAACGTGAAATATGTCTGCGGTAGTAAATCCTATCGGAAATGCTGTACCATTTTACCCCTTGGCAGTCCTGAATCGTATAACTATATAGGGGTTGACGTGATCTCTCGAAGAGGGGCCGAAATGTCGGAGCATCGAGTGTATGGAGGTCTTAAAGTTGCACGATAATCTTGAGACAGATTTAATATGGAGGCAATCGGTAACGCTTACGAAATCTATAACTGGTATCGTTTATGTTCTAGAAAAAGAAACATTGTATCAAATTTAAAAAATCGGAGAGACTGTTTCTTTATTATTCATCTTTAGTAAAATTTTTGGCTTTTATTAAACACTCATTTTTATAATGTACATGCATTGTATATATTTATATTGTTATTTTCAATGTATGTAATTATAAATATTTAAAACACCTATGTTAATAGTACATACGCAATTCTATGTTAATATATGCATACACATGTAATATATATATCTACAATAATAATATTAATAATACTTCTTCTCATAAAAAGTGATACAACAAAAATTTAGGAAAAATTCATTAACCATCAAATGATCATGACGTGGTAAATAATGAAGATAAAAATGATATGTTTAAAAATGCAAAATGATGAGTCAAATGTCCACTTAAAAAATATTTGAATGGTAATTATGCCTGATTATTCTTTTTAAATGGGAGATGACAAAGCGAAAAGGTGCAAAATTGATAATCAAAGATTCGAGCTTACGATGCATGAATTAAGTCGTAGCCCAATGGGGAAACATTCATATGAAAATATAAAATCTTTAAAATGCTCGTTTGCTGAATTATTCCAAATTTAAAATATCACTGTTATTAACTGAAGTTATAGTTGTAATTTTTTTCCACATGAACTGCATGAAGTTTGACTGGTCGGATTTGAATATCATTATGTGTGTGCGTGCGTGTGTGCGCGCGCACGTATATGTGCACCCAAGGACTTCGATTCTTTCCCTCCCCGGTTATTTTTTTAAAACTTCCAAAAATCCAGGTTATTTCGTTTTTACGTCAAATTTAGTTGTAAGCGGACGTAAGGTTTAGACGTATCGTTATAGCGCATGGACTATGAGCATTAGTGTAGAAAAGTGATCATTTCTCAGTTTGTGAAAATTTATATTTTAAATTTGGAATATCTTAGTAAAAAAAAAAAAAATCGCATTGAGCTCGATAAAGAATTAGTTTAAAAATAAAATCTTTTTATATAAATTTCATGCCATTGGGTTGCAACATCTGATTCACGCCATACACCATCGGCAAACTGACCTTTGATTATTGATTTTGCATTTTCTCACTTTGTCGTGAGCTATTTTGAAAAAAAATGGTTAAGCACAATTGTTAATTCAAATACACACGCGCACACACACAGACACACCACACACATGTGTCTTCATCATCTTGCAAATACTATTTTTGCTGTAACAGACATTACAAAATTATTAAGAATAATAACTCTTAATTACAAATTTTATATTTTTATTATATTGAATAGAGTTTGCACATTTTTATATAGCACATCTCTCGATCATCACGTATACGGCAGGTGTAGTAGAAAACAAAAGAGCAATACATCTCAACGAGTTTGATAATGTATTGTCGCTTGCCGGTTGACATGTATTGTCCTTACCATGGCAGTCCACTTGATCACGATCCAGCAGCACTCCAGTTTCGCTCGTGTATCAGATAAAATGTCGATTAAAATTCATGCAGTCTGTTATCACCATCACTGCTATCTTCGACATCAGTTATCGTCTCGTGAATTGCATTCTTGTATAATTTTAGGCCGAATTTTGTAATTGAATAACAATCCGATATTTGTAGGAAAATTTGTACACATCTGTCATTGAAGATATTTAAAACATGAGCGTTAATGTATTTTTCTAATTAAATAAGAAAAATATAGTCTAGTTTTTTTCTGGATCTTAATAATTACTTTAAATGACACTTATCTAAAAACACCAGGTACATATATGGTAATAGTATGGAAAGAGTTGATATTGTAAAAAATATAGTAGAAATTTTATATATATATATATATACACATACACACATATATATGTAAATAATTCTTTTTTTTTTTAATCGACAACTCTGAATTATTTTCTAAATAATAAAATTATAACAGAGATTTTATAATAATATGAATCAAAATTTTATTTTTTATTTTAATGTACCAATTTTTCCTTAAGTACAGCGTCAATACTATAATAATTTTTGGATTCCATGAAGAATAATGTATAGAAATAATACGATCTCCGAATAGTTGTGAAAAAGTGAAAATTGTACTCTCCTTTATAAAATTATTTTGTTCAATTTAATACTACATTTTTAATGAAAATATACACATAAATTTATGTATACATATAATTCTTCTTTCTCTCTCTGTCTTTTGAAATATCATGTATATGATTATTCAACTTTACATTAAACAATCGACTTAAAAGTTTTCAACATTTGCTGTGATACAGTTGTGCACTTATAAAAGTATAATTTTTTAAACATTGCAACTTGGACACATGCTTTACATTTATACTGTTTACAATTATAATTTACCTACATTAAAAATATTATATATTGAATCATTGTTTATAAATTTTATTTATGAGAAAAAAGAGACTTATTATAAAACAAATGTTTATCACACGTTATGAATTGTTATTAATTATAGCCAAACTTAATTACAATACATTAAGGAATAATATTCTAATAATATTAAAAATTATCTGATGTTATATCCCGGAAAAAAAATTTGCTGCAATCTTAAATCTTGCAAAAAGATTGCAACAAATGTTGCTGCAAGTTTTTGTCGTAAAGAGTATATAACTGTATATATAAACTAATAATTTTCCCGAATTATATATAATTATATTACATATTGAACATGAACTTACCCGAAATTTTTATACTATATAATTATGATATATATGGTAATATGTAATTACATGTATAATCATATATAATAATATTATAAATAGTTAAATATAAATATATATAACTTTATATAATTATATATAATTATTATATTGGTACATGGAACTTTTTCCCGTGATACTTTATGTATCTGTGACAATAAAAATTATTTTTAACCAATTAAATAGCTCACCAGCGTACAAATTATTGAATAATAATAACAATTTACGTTGTAACGCTGATTTTCTAAAAGATCGAAAAGAGAGTAAAACGGGGACGAAACTGAGAGAAGAAAGCACAATAATGATGACGGAATGGCCCAACTCCTCTCCCGTCGATACGACTATGAGAGGTGGATCGAAAGATACGGTGATTCACTTTCTCTTTTTCTTTTCCTCTCTCTTTTTTGTCCTTTCTTTCACATCTCCGAGGTGTAACTAACTGGACGAAAGCTCGGACAGAGGGAGTTAAGGTAATGCTCCATTAGTATGTGGCACCCGTAGTAACACCATCACCACATAAAATAGTCGAACTGTGGTTTATTCTGGCCATCCCTTTTGGCTATATCTATGTATCTTGTAGAATACACTCACATTCATGTATCTAGAACACACTCACATCTATAATAGCAGGCGAGGACCTGTCAATAGCCAGCTTGTTACAGTGGCAATGATCGGCTTAACTAACGGGAAAGATCCATCCAGACACACTGGATTTTTTCGAGATTGTCGGGATGCTGGACATATATGTCAACAGTATCTTTTCCTTTATAAGACTGCCGAACACACTTATTCTTGTTCAAGTCTCCCTGTGAAATTTATTATCGCTAGGCGTTTCAAGATCGAAACAGATTTCGGCGCGCAATATGCAGAATCAGATACAAATTCACACGGAAATATTTAAGCACTAAGATCCTTTGAATAAATTGAATAAATTTTTGTATCTAATTAGATTTATTTCTCTCTTCGATCTAAATTTGTATCATAACTGAAGCAATATAATATGAACATTAACATTCTTTCAATGCAGGATAAGCAAGAGAATCACTATTACAGTTTCCGATTGAAAATTTGCTTATATGAAAGTCAGAGTGGCGAAATAAAAATATTTAAATTAATATTACAGTACATTATAACTTAATTGTTAATTATAAATTAATGTAAATTAATATAATTAATATAAATAGCACAAAGATTAAAATTTTATTACAGAAATTCTTGATGAAAAATTCTATTTTAATTTTTAATTATTAAAGTCAAAAGCCTAGATGATTGATACAAATTTCTGTCTTTTAGAATTTAATACGAGATCTTTCCTATCAATATTTATTACAAAAAATTACATTTTTTATATATATGATAGTGAAAAAATATGAAAGTGACATATTTTATCATAGTCAAAACATTACTTTCAATGATATAATTTAATCGAGAGAGATAAAACAGATAGACTTATAGAGATAAAAAAGATAAACAAGTGCCGTATGACAGTTACTACGTTCTTAAAGATGACAAAGATTGAATTCTAAAAGGATCACATGAGACGTGTACGTGACGAAAACCTAAGTTGCTTATCGCCCTGCAATATTGCGTATCACCATCCCTGTCGTTTTCCTTCCAAGAATCGGATAGCTACACTTATTCTTGCATCATATTGCTACAACAATCTTAATGGGTAGTGTACATCTGACTAATAAGATATCTTCTTTACTCTGGAACATGAAAGCATTCAAATGATGTTATACAAACTGATCTTATAACTTTACAGTAAAAAGTGTTATAGAAAACATTACGACAATCTTTATAGAATTCCGTAAAATATAATCAAATTTTATAAAACGATAATTCTACAAAATTCTACAAAATGATAAGAGAAGGCTATTATTAAAAATTATTAGATTCTAAGGCCCAGTTCCACAGCTCACAGTTAACTCTTAACTGAGGTTCAACTTGTTTTTCATCTCTTTTCAATTTTAGAATTGGAAAGAGACAATGAATAAGTTTTCTGAACTGAAATGTCTTGTGTGTGTGTGTGTGTGTGTGTGTGTGTGTGTGTGTGTGTGTGTGTGTGTCAAGAAAAAAACAATTTTTTTAAATCCACAAGTAAAAAATATTCAATAAATTTATAACTAAAGATATACCCATCGAGGAAGAGAGAAAGAGAGAGAGAGAGAGAGAGATTTTTCTTCGTCATTGATTTGTATTTCAAGTATTGTTGAAGAAATATAAAACTTACAGTGTGCTTCTTTAAGAGAAAGAGATAGAGAGAAAAAGAAACAGAGAGAGAGAAAGAATATCTATTCTCTCTTATCACGGTTCCAGCAACAAGGATGCAAGTCACCAGCCCTCGGGCGCGGTAGGAAGACATTGATGTGAATTAATGGCAGCTTAAGTTATAGTTAGCGCTTCAGTGTTCCGTGTGCATTGGAGGGGGGACGCTCACAGCGCTACAGTATTAATTAACGCGACCCTAAAATCTCCTCTTAACCCCTGAACTCTCGTTTAAACGGTACTGTATCATGGATACAGTCTCCCTGTTAAGAAGCCGCGAGGAGACGAGAAGAAAACGAGGACAGAAAGGGGGAAAGAGAATATCCTATAAATATCATTTACTCTTTCGCTCTAATATAAATTCGAGGCGTCTGTTATGCAATGATAGACGATTACAGACCATTTCTAAAATGGCCCTACCATGTAAGTTTTATTGATCTCACGTCATCAGATTATTGCGTTTAATTTTCCGCGTTTTACATTTGCAAATAAATGGCCCTGTCGATATAGTAATTATTAATATCACATTAATTATTGAAATGTTTGTTAATTCAGGATTTTATTGTTTAATTTATATCTATACATAAATTCAAGAGATTGATTACAGAGAAAATTTAAACGTGCAAAAACGCTGTTGGAAAATAAATAGATCTGATTAAATAAAAAAGTTTACCTTTTATTTGTTTTTAAACATTTTAAAAATTAAACATTGTAAACATTAAAAACTATAAAAGGTAAATTATTTAGATGTGCTGCAAAATTTAAAAAATAAATTATGATTATTAAAATAAAAATTTATCGTATTTAAAAAATAGCAAAAATAAATTTATGTGTACAAATTATATTTACTTTTGCTGTTCTATAGGAAATTGAATTTAAGAAAATGTTATAAAGAAATTTTGAATGAATTACTTATTTATTATTTAGCTGACAGTGAGTTAAGGCAGAGTTCTACTATTGTATCAAATAGTAGGAGTAAATATTATATATACATACATATATATATATATATATATATGAATGTGCGCGCGCGTGCGAGCGTGCAAGCGGTGTGTATTATATTTATTTTGGCTATTTTTTCATATAATATATTTTATGATTTAATAACTTTAATTTATATTTATATTTATATATAAATTCAAAAGATTGATTATAGGATAAGTTTTACAAAAGTTTATAAAAAGTTCAAACGTGTAAGAACTCTTTCGAAAAATGAATAGGTTTGAATAAAACGTTTATCTCTCATACGAAGAAATCGGTTTCGCCATTTCGGGAGGGGTAAAAAGCGAAATTTATAATCCGGAAAAACAATTATGGAGGTCCCGATCGAATGTCAGGGCTGCCGCACTGGCAAAAAATGACTAATATCTTCTGTTTGATTTATATGTTCGCAAGCAATGGATCGCGTGGCCGAATGCTGGAAAGAAAGGGGCGAAGCGGATATTAAATAGAATATTAAAGATTTAGCGCACAAGAGACAACACTGCTCGAAATTCAGCCGATCTGGACGTCTATTGAACGTGTCACTGAATGTAGAGAAGTTATATGTCTCTTATAAGTCTCTACACATATACGCGAAGGCTAAGAAACGGTTTCAGTGAGAGTCATGAAGACGAGGGATCAAGGCAAAAAAGGCTGCCCATATCAATAAACTGACCGCCATAAATCGTACGCGTTACATACGTGAGCGCACATATGCATACATTTACATGTGTTACTCACCTATATATATATTTATTTACGACATTCACATTTTACAAGTTGTGTCCGTAACGCGTTAAAAAAAATCTTTGCATAAAACGTGCGAATGTTAATTTTTATGGTTCCATCACACATCAGTGCGATTCATGACGCGATACACAACATGCGACCCGCGAAATTCAATCAACGTACAATTCTTCTGGAAAAGCAGTACATTGACTGGATATCGCGCGTCTCATGTCGCGTTACGGATCGAGTTGGTGTACCAACTGAAGATATAAAGCCTCGTCTACAATAGTCGCATAGACTGTAATTATATTTTTACTCTTTCTGTCTATAATCTGAACGTTTTGTACAGCCCAATTTTTATACTATTCCACATTGAGAAAAAAATGCTGTTGATTCAATTAAAGTCTATATTACGGGCTGTCACTAACATAAGTGATTAATTCATGTATATTTTTATTGACATATAAGTATAAATTATTATTTCAATAATCAAGGCTTTTATGTCAATAAAAAATATACATGAATTAATTATGTCAGTGACAGTCCGTAATATAGAATTTAATTGAATCGACAGCATTTTTTTCCCAGTGTAGACTTTCAAAAACTGTGGAAAATTTTATAGTCATCATTTCTCAATATCTTTTTCTCAATAAGACCTTTATTAACAAAATATTTTTTTAAAAGAAAAACCGAACTCCGCTCTTGTTTTGGAGAAATTTAAGAATGAAATTTTATTTGTATTAAAAAGGACTCTAAAGACTAAAGAAAAGATTGCAAAAGAAGGATTAAAAATCAATTCTCCATTCTTAACACCAATACGTATGTCATCAATATCAAACGTATGCATCAAGATACTGATTATTTCTCTACAGCAAAATGTGAAAAATGAAAAATTTTTCTATTAATTTCAATGATAGAAATTTTCACGTTTCACATTTTTGTTCTAGAAAAAGGTAACATACTTACATTGCTCGTACAGATATTTTTTTTTAATTATTTAGAAACATTTTATTTAAAGATCGATAAATAAAAATACTAATAGGAGCGGTAAAATTTTCTTTGCACAAAGGAATTCTTTGTACAAGGAAATTCTTGCTTTGTTTTTTTTTTTTTATAAAAACACCATTAACAAAAATTACTGAAGTTGTCAGAATTGTGCTTACAATTATATTTAATTATTCAATTTGTAAATGACATCATTTGCGATTTGCATGCATTGTTTTTTTTTCTTTTATTCCTTTCTTAATATACATTTTTTACACATTAATGAATAGTGTAGAATTTGAGAATCTTTATCTATCACAATTTATACATGTCATGAGAATCAAACGAATATAAATGGACTGTAAATGTAGACAAAATATAAGCATTTTTCTACACATTTATATGAAAATATTCTTAACACTTTTATTTTCTGCCTGTTATTTTTCCTTCTGTTCCGCGAGCCTCTTTGCGGTCGAGTAATAAAATCCGACTGCGGGCAGTTTCGTCCAGCCTGGACGAACGCCTTATTGCATGTAAAACATTTATGTACCCTAGATATTGGCCAGCTTCTACATTGGATCGAATTCCGCACACAATGTTTCCATAATCTTGCAAACGATGATATTAATAATTATTTATAGTACAATTTTTTTACGCATTGCGTGAAATGTTGTGCACGAATTAAAAAATAATTTCGAAGTGCGTAATCCCAGAATAAAAAAGAGCAAAAGCACTGAAATAAAAGTTTCGACAAAATTGAAATTGTATAATACAGTTCATTTCTTAAAGATAGATTTTAAAAAGATTTTGAAATTGCAAAAGATATATACATAAAAAAAAATTAATGCTGTAAAAGACCTAAAGGATCTAGAGTAACTTCGGTATATACGCCGCGTGGGGATTTACGCCGCAGATGTCAGAAAAATAGAAGGAATAGGAATAATTTGTACGAACAATTCTGTTGTATGCCTTCTGTTATATGCCTTTATGTTATATTAAATCGTGTTATGATTTTAGCCTTTTATTATTAATATTAATAAAACCAGTATCAGTTGATTTGTTAATGTTGTAAATAGCGCAATCATGTATTACGACTTACATAAAATGATTAGGAGAGACCAGAGTTTGTTGGCACAGTTTTTACATTAGACATTTTAAACAATTAATTATTTTGATTAAAATGTACTAATGTGACAGAGAAAACTTTATTACATATGTATATGCATTAATTGTTCACTTATTGCTAATTGTAATGTATAATATTAATTGAATGAAGGCATTGTGAAAGACAGCTTATTGGATAAAACGCTTTACATGTCATATGCTTTATGTCACACGTACGACTGAAAAAAATCTGAAAATCTGAAATGATCCTTTTCGAGACTCATAGGCATCTATCATGGAAAAAATCCGATGGATTCCGATCGGAATTATTCAATTATTCCCTAGATTTCTATTGTGCCTTCTAGGGAAAAAGAAATAATTCCAATCGCAATTCATTCCGACATATTTTATGATAGATACCCAGATCTCGGTATCGTCTG
Organism: Acromyrmex charruanus; assembly: GCA_017607545.1. Classification (NCBI taxonomy): domain Eukaryota; kingdom Metazoa; phylum Arthropoda; class Insecta; order Hymenoptera; family Formicidae; genus Acromyrmex; species Acromyrmex charruanus. The sequence continues at coordinate 129,043 of JAANIC010005313.1, read as the reverse complement.
CACCAATTTTATTCGGATTGGTCGCAATCGAAAGATACATTATATAATAAAAGATGACATTATATAATAAAAGTGTTTTTAAATTTTTGATTGCGATTTTAGTTTCTGAAGTAATTTTAATCTAAAGTTTGTTGATATCAAAACTTCAGATAAAATTAGTGGTAACGTCGCGAATTGGCAACGGTATAAACATATACGCAATGACATTTATACATCAAGCGATCAAGCTCGTTTTGTATTTTTATGCATTTTGTATTTTTGGCGCTGCATAGCGCTTGATATATGAAAAGGAAAGTCAAACATCGTGAAAATTAAAATACAAAAATCCAGCAAGATAAGAATCCAGCAAGTTTACAAACTTGCATTTAATTAATTTTGTATTGCGAATGTACAGTTTAAACGTAAACAAAAAATTTATTAAACAGAAAAGCAGAAAATATCAATGCAAAACCTATGGCAAATCCAGTGGTCCAGTTGCGAATGACACAAGTTTTTATCGCGTCTTTATGCTAATAAGAGATTTTTGTAGCAATCGAAATAGTGACGATTCACAGATCGCTAGTCGTTTTCTCGCAAAGTCTTTCGGTTTTTCTCTGGCTCACTCTCACTCTCTTCTCCTTTCCTCCCCCCCCCCTCTCTCTCTCTCTTTCTCTCTCTGTCTTCAACCATCCATCGGTCCATCAGTCCTCCAGGGGTTGGCCACTATGGCGATCGCGCAATAATACTAAAAAGATAAGACCTCCGGGAAAGAGAAGGGGCGCGATGTGATGCTGTCCACCCTTCGGGAGCAAGCTATTGCTCCGAGGCTAGGTGGCCCATAAGCTACTGATCTTATATATATATATGTATATGGGCCGTAAGGAAAGACTTGCACATGTATCCAAACACACTCCTCACAATGGAGTCATGACGTATACGACAATTTTCCCGCGCATCGCTGTGTGCTGCGCTAATAATGGGCAGACGAGCCGATCAGCCAGTTGACCGTGACTAGATAAAAAATACTGCCTGACAGTCGACTACCCTCGGACTTGGACTGCTGGCGCTTACCCTACACATAATGCGGACAGAGGAGTAACAAACTATCGGACTGACTCTCCGGGGCAGTTGTCATGCTAATCACGTACAACTTTGTGGGATGCGCGTTAACGGCAGGGGCAGTTTGCGTCAGAACCCTAAGATCTCGAGAAAGAGGCTGGGTAATGTGAATCGTAAATTCAGTTTTTTTTTTACAGGAAAAGCGATGGATCTTGTGATCGATACTGTGCATCATATGCCATTTATAGCATAGAATTTCTCCATCTAATTAAATAAAGATATTTTAATATCTAATATATTTATATACATAAATATAATATTTCCTTCTTTTATTTCTGTAACTTCAATATTGTATTATCATGGGCATAGCCAAAAGGAGCAAGGGAAATCATAATCCTTCTAAATCTGAAAAAGCAAAAATAATTAAAACTACTTAAACGGATTATGCTTAATAATAATATTTACAAGAAATTAATTTTGGAAAAGAAGAAATAATTAGAAATTAAATTTATGGAAAGATTTTCTGAGAATTCAAGACAGCTAGTGTTATAAATTTATTAATTTTTTTTCAAAAAATAGTTTACAATTTTAAGAGAAAATATGTGTATTTTTTATCGGACTTAAAGAGCCAAAACTAATTTTTATAACGCTTATAATTTATTATATAATATACATACATTGTTTAAATACCTAATTAAATGCTTCGACCTTTAATGTGGTTCTCATCAGTGAATATAAACATATAAATTTCTCGCCATGGCCACGTACATATACCTACGTCATAGTCTCATTTGGATAAAATATAAATTGATGCTTCGTGAAACAATGGAAAAAAAATATTTCGTACAATATGTGATTTTGTTATGTCATTTTGTTTTTTTTATGTTGACTTTTGATCATTTTATGTTGATTTGTTGGTTCTTTATTTTTTCTAAAAGAAAATACAATAGTATTCTTAGAAGAATCTCTTGGTTCCCTTGCCGATGTACCAGCAATTATCAACATTATTAATTTGATTCCTTGATGTACTGCAATAAATATTTATTATTTTAGCTTAGAATGCATTACATTGAAATAATGTTACTTACACACTTCTGATTCCTCGTCGATACACATATATACAATCTTTTCGTTATTACTTGGTAATAATATACTCAAAACAAACATTTCTTAAACATTTTACATTGTACTTATGCTGTTTCTTAATGTTTTCTTCTCATATATAAATGTCTATATTAAAATATTATATAATATAAAGTAGCTCTAGGGAGAAGGTATGTATTTGGCAATAATTCGAGATCGCTAGAGTAGGACGGAGCGCTATTCCATCAGTTTCAACTTTAAAGTAACACAAACATTTACGATAACAAACAATATCTCTTTGCAGTGACATGCTTATGATTATATTATACAATCATGATTGCTCCTTAAGAGTACAAGTACAACCTTTAAATAATCAACATTTGCTGTTCAGAAACATAAACATTATAGCGAGAAATGAACGGAAAAGTTACTATCAACCTGTATCGTCAACCAAAATGATGGAAAAATAGAATAAAATAAATATAAATCACGGATTCCTTATAATACAATAAAATAATAAATGTCAAATATCATACCTATAGGAGTTGCGCGAATGAAAACTTTCTTGTATCTAATAATATTAAATTCTATTTAATAAAATTAACAAAACGTGATAACATGTTCCGATTTCTGTTTTGAGCCTTCTTCAGATCAATGATCTCATCCATCGTGAAAACAATAAATATAAATAAATAACGGATTCTTTATAAGAAAATAAAGTAATATATCAATTTTCTTAATTTGTATTTCTTATTTATTATTTTTTACATGTGTCGCCAAATTATATAATTTTTAGTACTTCGTAACGTCTTTCCACACTGTCAGTCAACAGTTTGTGAGCGATACATTGGTCTGGATTGACAGTGAGTCATCATGATCCATAACGTATCATATTGTGTCAAAAATATTGATCGTACATCTGAAGAAAGCTCAAAACAGAATCCAAAACATATAATCAATTTATCAACTTTAGTAAAAAAAATAAAACAAATAATATAAAACGACTTCTGTATGTAGACAACTTGCTCGAGGTGCACTTACGATGGGATTGACTTACGAATTCTCCCAGACGATGGACGATGGGCAACCGCCAATCGATATAATAAAATAAACTGTCAGCGGCAGCCCACATAAAAATGCTAAAGAGTCCGCATTACCGTGCAGATGTTCCATAGAAGAAAATCAGAGACCATCGGACATCACATCTTCTTCATAGATTAAAAAAGATCCAAAAACGTTCACATAAAACATAAAATATATCAATTTAAGTATTAATCTATTCAAGAGAACGATTTACGTAACAAGAGACTTTATTGTCTGTTTTAACTATTTACACACTATTATTTGCTTCTAATTATATTTCTAAGAAAATATTTAATTTAAAGGATTTTAACCGAGTGAATGTGCTATACAATTCTATTTCAAGTTCATTGTTCTGTTATCAAGAAACACACACACACACACACACACACACACACACACATATATGTGTATATGATCGTTGCATTGTCATATTTATTACTTGTCTATTAATCAGAGTGTAACATTCTAAGAAGAATATTATAATTTTTTATTGTTATTTTTTACAGAGTTATTAAAAATATTCAATAATAATTAAGAATTACAAATTCATAAGTAGGATGCCTTGAACTTGTATGACGGTAGTTAAAAATAAGAGTGAATATGTTAATGAATCTCTAATATAATTAAGTTTATATATTACTAATAATTAATTTTATCAATAAAGAGTTAAAATTATAAGTTATGATTTTATAATAATTAAATTTTTATAATTGAATTACTGTATTTTTTTATAAATTTCCAACTGCTTCTAAATATTTGAACAAATATGCATATACGTGTATATTGTATATGCACACATATTTCACAATTTCATCATATTCTCTCTCATATACTTTTTATACATATTCAACCTGCTAATAATTCATTACTTTAATTTAATGTTACAATATCTTTATATTTGTAACATCCTGTGATACTTGTAACTCCTTTTATTTACAATTAATTGGGAGACACAACAAATTTAAATTTCCTATCTTTAATATAAATAGTCGAATAGTTATATTTATATTTTATTAATATTTATTAGGTTTATTATGAATATAAAAATTATTACATTATCCCAAAATCTCATTATTTAAAAATATTTCAATATTGCACTCAAATAGTGAATTGTCTTCATGTCTAAAAACATACATATATTGAAAATGTGTTATTGCACTTGTGTGATGCAATAGATGATATGAGCTGGTCACTCTGTGAACATCGTATCGGTGATAAATGTAACATCGATAATATCACCCACACCCTTCCCGCCTATGTAAATCATTGCCGAAACATTTAACCTTAGCATCGTATACAAGATTAAGTCGCTCGTAAGCCGCAGAATCAATTTATGCAAATGTATGAATCTTGTAGCAAAATAATGATAAATAATATAGCTATTAAAACTATCACTAATTTGTACTGTTATGTGAAATATAATATAATAAATATGCATATACAACATATAATGAAATAAATTTATTTTAACATATAATAACATAAGAAAATATATTCTACAATTTCCTATTTCTAATTTCATATTGCAATATACATAGTTGAATGATCATTTAATTAAAAAGTGTTCATATCACAATTATGATAAAGTTAAGTTCACAATTCTTGCTTTTAGTCTATACGAAAACTATGTTGAGTAATTTTGATGCTCAATATTGAATTGAGCAAGCATCTACAAGACCAAAACAAAGATGTAAAAGCAGCAAGTGAAAGAGAGAGAAAGAAATTAGACAAGGTACACGCGATAGTTAGTAACGACCGGTCGTCGGATTGGCCCGAGAGCTAAAAGTTGTATCGCAAGTAGGCGGAGCTATGATGCCAAGCACATCAATCGCCACTGGGAGAGGTGCGCGAGGTGCGCACAACTGGATGCCCCCGCAAACTGAATGGAGATGTTCTCTCCATAGGAACTACCTCGTGACGCGACGACGCGAGATCCCTTTTCCGCTATCATATCCCACCGACGCGTAATCATTGCTATCACATTTCACACGTTTAGAGCAACCTCTTTCTCCGATACATAATAAAATTCGCAAAGACTAGCTGTTATATGAAATTACTCTTCAAATCCTTTTTGGAATCAAATCTCACTCTAAAGAGTGAAAACTGAGCCAGTTTTAAAAAAGAACAGATCAATTTTCAATCTTTAAGAATGAAATTTCACTCTTTAAACTGAGATTCACTCTAAAAGTTTTAGAGAGTATAATATATTAGTTTCATCGTAGCATATTAATTTCATCTCTTTATTTAATCCAGACACATCATGTTTAGATAGTTATCTATTATGATCGTTAATCCAAAATTATTAACAAGGAAAAAGTCTTAATTTGTGGAAACTTAAAAAAATTGTGAAACTTTGGCAATACATAAAGAATGTCCTGATGTATAAGTTATATTTTTGCTGCTCGATTTCATCCCGAAGAGATAAAATCAATTGCAGAAAATTGATCTATCTTTCAATTTTGTTTATTATTTATCAAAAGGAAGTAAAACAATTTAACAAAAGGAAGTAAAACAAAATTTTATTAAGTACTCATAAAATTATGTTACTCTTAAAATTATTTTCCTTGTTTCTATCGTTTCTTTTTCATATTTCGGCGGTATTACATTGCACCGTGCGTGGCTATTGTCCTTGTACTACTCCTTTACATTAAGAGGTCATTATTAGAAATTGCGCTCGTATTTATAGTCTATTGCTCGTATCATTTAAAAAATGTAAATACAAAAATATCACCCTTGAAAAAAAGAGAAAATATTTTACTTTTTGAAAAACAGTGACAATTTTCACTCTTTTTAGAAAGAGAAAGTGAGATTAAATCTCCAAAAGCGAAAATTGTCACAACTCTTTTTTAAGAAGTGAAATATTTTCATTTTTTTTTTTTTCAAAGGTGGTTGTATTTTCTTGGAGTGGGATTTCACTGCAAGAAATTTAGAGTGATATTTTCATCATTTAATGTTAAATTCTCATAATAGAAAATGATATAAAAATTATTTAATCATAATTTTTTAAAAGGTTCAAATAGATGAGACAAAGTCATATAATAAGAGAATCAAGCAGTACAATACAATAGCTGTGTGTTTGAACAAATATGTTAAATGCAGAATTCTAAATCTGTATGGAATGGGAATAACTACTAATGAGATTTTCACAGTAGATCGCACGCGCCGTAGTAAGGAAGGGCGAAAGATGGATAAAAAAGGAAGGGAGTCTTAAACCGTTAACGATATCACTCGTCAATCACGGTTGGTGGTTGATGTGTAAAAAGGCAAAGAAAAAAAGGAAGGAATTATACCGGCGTAATGCCGGAAAATGCGATCAACTCTGACATCAGGCAAATACACGAACGAGCCTTCCTGATCACGACTCGCATGAACGATTGTGAATCAAATCACCGTCGGCTTCTCCGTCACGACGATAAAAGTAATTCCATTTAAACGAAAGAGAACTTGCGTTGTATTCCCATGAACATTCGTATAATTCAATGCCGAATCAGGCTCAAAATCTCAATGTTTGTATCAAACTTAAAAGATATATAACGTATTTCAAAATATGTCGTAATCTTAGGATCACAATATTAATTAGATATAGTGATATGTATAAACATATATTAGAATTAATAATTAATTATTGTACATAATTTATAAATCCGATCGGGCAACCTCCGCGCGATACACTTTAGATAATGCTAATGCCAGCGGTATTATAACTTTCAAGTTTTATAACTCAAAAAGTACTGATTAAAAAGTAGCTTTATTATAACGTTTTAAAAAGCTTTTAATACCAGTTATTAGATTTTGAATTTAAAAATAGGGTATTTTATTTTAAAAAATCGATTTGATTTTGACCTTGATGATGCTACTTAAGATCGAACTAATAAGATCAGTAAATAAATCATTTTAAACTCTATAACTTGTGTATGAAACATTTTTCTCAGAAATGCTTACTTTTCGAGATACTTAAAGAATCTGAGACAACCTGTATATTAATATAACAGATGAGAGAAGAACTCCATTCCAAACAGATTTTTCTGACTTTACACGTAGTTATCTTAAATATTAATAACTAATAATTAATATATATATATATTAGTAGTATTGCTGAACGCATCCGATCATGCATCATTAGCGCTTCTAGCGCCAAACACTGCAAGCATATATTTTGCTCTGGTTGACGATAATAACGTCGATCAATTCAAAAAGTTACAGATCCGGACTTGTATCGCAATATCTCCGCTCGAAGGGCACGTAGAAAAAAAATAAATGCACTTGTTATACAATCGGAGTGCAAGCTATCGATTGAACGTATACAGACATTGATCAATTCAGCCGTTATTGAGACCTGATAATCTTGGTCTCACCGCGCGTTGATTCGCGAAGAAGAAGCCATGGCCGATGTCTCACGCCTTGTCCAAGCAGAACAACAAGTCACGATAATGTCCAAATGGCATTAAAATGAATCGGAAATAATTGAAAAATGATCATTTTAGAATCATTTTGACATCATTTTGAAATCATAAAGACTTGTTATTCTGCTTGGGTGACATCGTTGCGCTTGTTTAGCCAAGACACTACCATGTCTATTTATACACGTTCATACGTTTATACATATATACATAAATACATACTTACATGCGTATACATATATGCTTTAAATGTTTGTAAAGAATAAAAATAAACCTCCATTTGTTCTTTGATTTCTTTATTGCATATTTGATAATAACAAATATTTTTCTACATAACTTTGCAAAGTTGTTGTGACAGAACAAAAGTTGCAAATTTGTACCTTGGATATATCAAGGTTAATAAATTACGTTGCGTAAATTTTTATGAATTACATAAAATGGGTTTTACCAACGTAATATATTTCTTTCTTTTAATACCTTCTCAGAGTATTTACAAATAAGAAAGTAATAATATTTCTACATGTAATAATATATCTATGCTTGTTAATAGCATAAATATACTTCATTCGTTGCGACATTCAACCCAACATTAATGCGACCCTGACATTTATGCAAAAAAACTAATTATACATGTAACATGTAAATATAACAATTATTTCAATTTGTTTTTCACTTAACAATAAAAGTTTTAAATATTACTTAAAAATTTTATGTAGATAATAAAACATAACATAAAGATATATATTAAATATAAGAAATTCAATAAATTCAAAAAGAAGTTTGTAGTAACAAAACAATAATAAAGTTCCATTTTCTTTCATTATATTCTTTCTAGTTGATTTTGTTTTTATTACTCACAGTTTCATTCAGTATTGATAAACTAAATATAATATTAAGTAGAACTTTTTAGAAACAGAATTGGGAATTAAAAACGTAGTTTAGAAAAATCGCTTTTTTGATAATAATACATGCTTTGCCGAGAAAATAGTAATGATAGTAAAATAATGATTGCAATACTGTTATACGAAATATCGATACACACATACATCGATACATTGCTATTTCAAATTTAATTTCAAATTTAATTCGAAATAAAGTATATAAATAAATATGTTTAGAATAAAACAAATGGAATAAGCAAACATTTCTAAGTATTATTTTATAATGTGATATTTCTATATAACATTAGAGTTCCGACAAATTATAAACATTTAAAAGGATTTCATTGTTATCTCCAATAGTTTATAAAAAAACAACTAGTTCGTATACTGGAAACATTGTTAGACATCTTAAATATAAAATGGTTTAAATAACCAATATAATTATTTATTTACATGTTTATCTATATTAAAGAAAAGATAACATGCAAATGTGCAAAAAATTGTCCAAATATTAGTTTAAAAAGAAATACACAACATACAATATAATGTATGACGTGGAAATTAATTATTAACAGTTAATTTAATGAAAAATTAAAAATATTCCAAAATCACGTTTTCTTTCTATGAAAAAAACCATGATTTTTTTTACATACGATATTTTTTAAATAAAATTATAAGATAAAATTATCAAAAAATTGAATATGGAATGTTTTATATTTAATACTGACATATAAAATATGAACTATCACACACAGTATTTCATACTTTCAACTTTTCCATAGTGTTACCCAGAAAAAAATATTATATATATGGACATATTTTACATATAATTATATATAATTGTATATATAATATATAATATATCCATTTTTATATAATTATTTATAACTTTGTATAATCATATACACATATAATTATACGTATATGATTTTTCCTGGGTACTTAATAAATAACTGTTGTATTTACAATTATTTTTTTTAAGAAACACGGTCTCGCGCCAAGTGTATGTGTATAATGCGATATTACACTTTTGCGAGTATAAGATTAGGATCTCAATAATGGATGAATCGATCAAGTTCTGATTCGATAATTCAAATGTCAAATTTTGCGCGCTTTACCAAGCACTTGTAATATATTTGTAATAACTAGTTATATTTATGGAGAATTGTTTCATTGAATAATGGCTCAAAGTGCATGGTAGTCGAAATATGAAAGTTGCTGAAATATTAAGTTGAAATACTTATTTTACGTTCTGTAGACACTACCGCATTATTTATTCTCATTATAGTATTGTTTTTTGATTGTTATAATTTTTAATTTTCGAGAATTTTAAGTTATTTTTTTATGTTTGTAATATATTAAAATATTTTAATATATCACTCACTGGATAAAAGGTCTTGTTGAATTAATTGGAAGTGTAGTAAATTTAATATTTTTAATTGAATCTACTGGAATTCTAATCATACATATTATAGTTAAATTTCTAGCAAATATTTCAAATCTAGATAAACAGAAATTACGATATAACTAAAATAGTAATGGATATAAATTTGTTTGGTTTGTTCTTCTTATTGATGCAACCAGAACATTTTTCTCAGCAAATATACTGCAAACAGTAGAACGCGCAAAATATGACATTCAAAATGTCAAGTCGGCTAATAGCTCGAAGCAGTAAAAATTATAGTGCAAAAGAAAGAAAAAAATAATATAAAAATATAAAAAAAGCATCTTTCGAACAATAATATGTCTTATTGTTAATGTAAAAATATTACATTTTGTACTTTGTATCGCGGTATCTTCGCTTGTAAGATAAAAAATAAAAACTTTTTTTTATATATTTTAAACCAAAGCTATTGATTGAGCCTACTCAAAGCTTGATTAGTTCAACCGTTATTCAATAATTTCGGACACCTACTTGCAACTAGATATTGATTGTATCTCGACCTTTTTCGCCTCTCGTACTTTCATCTCGCGTGAAGAAATATGCGCGATTGGTTATGAGTATAATAAAAATACGATGTCCCGACACTTATGGAAGTGAAAATTACAAGTACGAATGCGAATGATATTATAATTAAATTAACACATTTATGATATCATTATACCATATATGTTGTGACGTTAAGAAGAAGAACGATTTTAAATATCGGTTGTGTTCCAATTTAGCTGTGTTTCATAATGAATGTTATAAAATGAATGTTATTTCAGAAACATTACTCAAAACAACAGTATATATATATATATTGGTTTAAAGATAAAGACATGGATACGTATGACGAAGATACATAGAGATGTATCGTAAGAAAATTTGTAACGAATGTAGTATTATNNNNAAATATAAAAAACGTATATTATATTATTAATTAAAATAAATATTATTTTAAAGATTTCATGTTTTATTATAAATGTATATTAAGAATTTTATTATCTATATAAATAATCTGTTGAACAACATACGTACATATTTAAAAAATATTATTCAATATATCATCGAACATCTCTTTGTATTCAATATCGTATATGCAAATTTCATATAATTTGACTGAATTTAATATCCAAATTATACTTATCGAGCAATTTCACATGAAGACTATTTGTAGTTTTATCACCCTGGAAACTACCAAATTAAATGAGATTTCACTTTTATCATTTTCACTTTAGATTTTGAAATACACAATCAACTTCTTAGCTGGTTCATGTATAAATATACGTGTTGTTGGTAGTGTCTCGTACTACATGTACACTTGACGCAAGACTCGACCGTGTCTTTTGAATATTATTCTCAATAACAGAATTAATCAATTGTAAAAGAAAGAAATATCAATGTACTTAAATAGAATGCAGTCATGCATTAAAATACAGCAAACAGTATAGTCATAAATTAATTTTTTGTTACTATGAATATAAAAATACTAAAATAAGGTCATCTAAAAATATTTTACACAATATGTTATATTTTATGTCACAATATGTAAAAATAAATTGCAAAATATCTTATATGAAGTATCCATAAATTCTTAACATTTTTATACATGAGCAATAATATAATAAATAGTTAGACTTAATTTGCATAAAAAAGTCATTCTTTAATTCCACTTATAAAAAATAATTATCAAATCTCCTTAATTTTTCTACTTGCAAAATAATCAAATCTAGTATATAATACTCTCCTCTAAATTAACATTTACTCATTGCATAATTTCGCTTTTAAATTTTGCAACCGATTACATTAATCATTTCATACAAATTATTATGTAGAAAATAAATCAAATAATTGAAATTGTTTTGTTGAAAATGAAAGAAATAAGGAAAGTGAATAATAAGATATGTGTAATAAGATATATTAGTGATTTGGTTTTTTCTAAAATGCAACAGTGTACTAAAAAAAGTATTACGTTAATTCTCTTAATAATTTTTTAAATCGAATACTTTTTACACAATTTTATTTTTATGGATATTTTGTAAATATTAAAGTAAAATAGCAAGATAAATGATATAAGATAAAAAAATAATTAATAATGTATAAAATAGTTTACTCCGATATTTTGAAAGAAAATATGGATTATCTCGTAATAGCTTTATTATTTAATAATTGATTTATTAATAACCTTAATAATTTTAAGATCAATTTTAATAAACTATATATTAGTTGATAGAATTATATATAGATAGAATTGCTAATAACATAGCAGTTATCATCATCATTATTGTAATATGTAATTATAGTTACAAATATCAAAAAGTTTTTCTCTCAGTGTACATGCAGCGAGTAATGATTAGTTAAAGTGTCTATATTTATGTTATAAAAATAAAGGCGAACACTTCAACTTATATATAGCGTTAAAGCTCTTTTTATACTTTTAAAAGATTTACATTAATTAAAATATGTGTATATTTATATTTTATAGTTGTATATATCCAAAGTTCAAAAAAAGAATTTAAGGCTAGACTGCATATGTATATGTTGGATTAAGCTAATTAATTTCACATTTCTTTTGAATTAAATGCGATATGTTGAATTAAAATAAATTAAATGTGATTTCATATATTTTTTATAACATTTATCCTTATGACATGCAATTTAATTTTTTTATATAAAATCCCAAATTGCGTATAAAATAAAATATGTAAAATAAAATAAATATCGAAATAGCAGTATTGTTATTTCAATTCAGTATTGCAATCACTGTAATATAATTGCTATAATAGAAACAGTCTTCGATTTTGCGAGAGAAATACAAAAAGTCACAAAAATAAAATTGTAATTAATAGTTATTTATACAATTTTCCTGGTGAAATTTGGTGACTTTTGCGAAGACATCATCGTTGTTACCCACTACAAATGATTCACGTCGTCCCTTTCGGCCGTTTGCAAAAGCGACTGGTGTCGCACTCAGTTCCTCTTAATAGGAACGGAGATCGTAACGTGGAAAAGCGAATAGTACTCCGCCACCCCGTGGCTGTTTGACTTAATTTTACGAGGGGTCGCTCGAAACGACAAGGGCAGCATCGGAAGGGTGGAATGCGCGGTAGCGACAGCGGTGGCGGTTTAGCAGATAAAAATTATTCGTTTAAAGTCAAGAGGTACGCTATAGAGTATAGTTAAGTTTCCCAGAGGAGTAAATTCTTCTCGCGCGTTTCTACGCAATAATAACTATAATTAAGTAAATAGTCGCGTCAGGCACTAAAATTTCGAGAAACTAAAGTGCAGACTTCTATACTGTACATAATTTTAAACTTCTCCTCTGAAGAGCTTTGACTTTGTTTAATCGCAGTAAGAGATGCAACGCTGCAAAATTTAATGAATATGATGTAGCAGATTTAAACTATTAAACTATGTCGCGATATCTTTTTTGCTATATAGTTTACAATTTGATTGATTTTAAGTGAAAGACTGTCGCGAAAAACATGTTTACCTAAAAATATCGTTATGATATCTTCCATTATAGTACCATTATAATATCATCAAGATACATGATATACAGTATTATCCAAGGAAAGTGCTCAATTATAAAAATATTGATCGTAAATAATTGCATCGGATGTCGCAAGCCCTAACATTTCTTTTTACATACACCGAAAACACGAATGTAAGGAACATATACCAGATTTACGTCTCGCAAATTGAAAGAAAAAAGAAGTTAATCACTAAAAATGAGAAACCGAGAATGCTGCCTTTTACTAGAGATCTTATTTTCTCGACGAAGAAGTATATATGTATATATGATGTGTACATACGTGTGTTCTATGCAAACAAAAAACACCTGATATTTATGGTCCAACTGATCGGCTACTCCATTCGCAGATCGGATCTCACTAAATCACCAGTCGGTATACGCCTAGGAAGGAACTAGCCGCATCTCCCCACAGTCCATGGATGGCTATAAGGTTTCGATGTTGCAATGATGCGAATGACGAAGGATGGAAGAGAAATCGATGAAAAGAAGTTAAAGTTCTATTCGGCCTACCCTTGGTACACCTTCTGAACAATGCGTCATATCTGAAAATATATCTACGAAATAAAGATCCATATATACATTGCGTAATATAGTATAATTGACACTTTTCAAAATGCACAATATAAAACTTGCACTATTTAGGAGAATAGAAATATTTTCATATAAATACAAGTTGCAGAATAATTAATGTTAGTACTTTCGTCAGAATTACTTTCGTCATTATTATTATATAATTATATTCTTTTTTTATTTAAAAAAGAACAAAATTTCAAGTAGTGAATACAGTAGTATTTCACGTAGTACCTTAAGTAACATTTTATTTGTATAAAAATATATGTGACATACTGTTCATCTTTAAGTGTTTAAAAATTTTAAATAAAGCGCGATCATACGCAATTGTCTTTTTTTAATATTCTAACACCAATTGATTAATTGTAAATAAAATATATTAAAAGATAAAAAATTAACTTTACCACTCATTTCGGAAAATTTCAGTAAAAATGTCAATACAAATATTTGTTATTATCAAAATTCAATTTTATTTGTTACGTTCAATAGTAAATACTTATTTTTGTAAACATTGCGTGACATTTATTGCCTAAAAATCACACGCACAGTATATCATATTTATAAAAATTATTTTTTTCAAAAATTTTAATTTTTAAATATTATATTGGGTTAGGAGAAAAATCTTTTTATAAGTTAGTAAAAACATCTTTCTCCATCAATATCTTCGTTAAAAAAGATTAAAATTTAAATTAAAAAAAAGGGTTTTAAAGCTTGAAATTTTTACTTCCGAATTACTATATTTTTTGAATTTACATTTGAAATTTTTACGTATAGAAAAGTACGAGCTGAAAAAAATGAAAAACTTGTTTTCACTTTGTAAGTCTGTAAAAAAAAATTTGAGCAAATTTTCAATTATTGTGAAATTTTATCTATTGTGAAAGCTTGAAGCTTTCCCTACAAAATTGTTTTTTAAAATTATTCCTATGATTTTTTTGTTCTTGAGTTACTCGCTTCTATATTAAGTATAGAAAAAGGAACATTCTGACTTTATTGCTCGTAACTCCGTTAAAAATCATCATATTAAAAATACAGATTCTTAAAGCTAAAACGTTGCTCTATCAAGTGGTATACTTGCCAATTTTTTTAAAATAGAAAACTAAAACGTTACTCTATCAAGTATAATTACCAATTTTTTTTAAATAGAATGGGTTGCTAAAAAAGTCTTTTTACTAATCTGTAAAGGAACTTTTTCCCTAACCAAATATTTTGAACTAAAATAAAATAGATATATTTGAAAATAAGAAAAAACTGTTGTAAAATAAAATACAATATTGTTAAACCATCATTGAGTATTCGGTCAATTGAAAACTGGGTCAAGGTAACTATTTTCTCGTAATCTCCTTATTCTGTTGTGACTCTGCAGATTTCATTCATTTAATGAACATCAAAATTTGTCGATAAATATATGTGTTATGTATGAGTGTGTATGAATGGATACGTCCATATGTATGTACATGTTACACGTCTCTATGTAAGTACATCCTATGTGCCGCGTCATCAACCATCGCAAACTTACATCGTCATCAGAAGTGAAAGATGCTGGCATCGCCAAATCTTTCCTTTCTCTGCCTTCTATACGTAGTGAGAGTAAACGTGACGTCACCGACTTAAAGCTGCCGAACGGAAGGAATGCTATCGATTGATTCGTACTTTACGAACAGAGATTAGAAGCCAGTGAAACCATAAGTTTGTTTTTCTATGATATTACTCTTAAACAACGTACAAAAACAGAACATTTTTATGTAAATAATTAGCAATAATATATAATCATTGTGAATAGCATAAATATTTACATCCTACAGTAATAAAAGTTTATACATAATCAAGTACAAATATATATAATTATACCGTCCGGGAAAAAATAATCATACGTGATCAATGTGATCATGTATGAGTCTTGACCTGACATACACGGTCATACATGATTATACTTGATCATATATGACTACAAATCATATCTGTTGCTTGATCGTTACGATTGTACAGAAATCGCTACTTCGATCGATGAACAGTGAATGTTAATTGATGGATGTACATATACTATATGTACTATATACATATACGTATCATATTGTTGAAAAGATGGAACACGTATAAATAAAATATATTTCATTCATAAATGAATCTGAAATAATTCTATTTCGGCAAAGAAAACTTGCAACAGTAGTTGCAAAATAGCTTTATTAGTATAACCGGATGCTAAAAATCTATGTATGAATATACGATTACGTACCAAGAGTATGCAAAGAATTACTGTATAGAATCGTATATGATTATGAATAGTCGTAAAATACTTGCGTACATTCGTGTACTGTTCTACACAAATCCATAGCAATGTACATGACTATGTACGAATATATGCACTCAATCATTCATGATCATATACTAGCATTCGAAATTGTACATAATGTAATGCATGATTTTATATAATTATGTGCAATCATGCATGGATCATTTTTTTCCCGGGTAGGTGTTTAGAATAAAGCGTTACAAATTTTTATCTCGGAAACAAAACATTTCAGAGAAAAATATTTTATACGAAAGTTTTGTGAGGAGGACTTCGAGGAGGACATGAGATGGTGCCATTGGTTTGATTTTGGATGGCGTTGTCAGAGTCAAAGCAAGATTATATAGAATGTTTTAAATAAGACTCCACATTTTTTATCTATATATATTTTCTTTGTTTCATATAATCTCCATTCACATATAATAGTTACGGGGAAAGATGCATAGTGGACAGTATTAAATTTTAGCACAAATTTTTAATATTTTTATAGATGCAAAATGATAGTATAAATTTTTTAAGTATTTTATATTTGGTATTTTAGAAGAAACTCGAAACGCGCGCATTTCAGCCAGCTTTAATTGCAGTATTACAGAAATAAAAGTATTTCTATATAACGGTATTATCTTAAATTTTAAATTATTTATGTATTTTGTCATTATATTATATAAAGCACGAAGTATTATATTCTTTCTATAATATTACTCTTCGGCTTTGTGGAATAAACAGTTCGGAAGATTAGTCAACATTGGAAATCGTATTTACAATATTATGAAGAATTTATTTTAGATTGTATATGTGAGAATACAATCAATACTAGAAATCATATTTAATTCCTATTCCTATTTTGATAAAATATATCATAACAAAATAAATCTTACATAATAAAATAAGTCTTACATAAAGCGAGAACGTTCATTTTTTAGTAAGATTCAATTTATAAATTATTTGAAATTAATTTTTTCTTTACAGTTTAACTTGCATTCATGATTTTTTAGATTTATTTTAAATAAAGTTAAGGATTTTTAAAAATAATTAAGAGTTTAAAAATATTTTAGGTCATTTATAAAATGCATAAAAGGTTAATCTAAAATAATCTAAAATAATCTGAGAAATTTAAAGTTTACTCGCAAACAGTACGCGACTCCTCACCAGAGAGATGCAGCGATGCTGCATTTTCTCGTAAGTAAGATTTATACAGAATAGAATAAAATAAAAAATGCAAACTGTCATTTCCATTTTAAATACATATATATTTAAAATGAAACTATTTCAAATATTATCCAGCCCTGATTATTATACATATTATATGTATATAATTATACATATAATTGTACATATTGAAAATTGATCGAAGCTATAATTAATCCAGTTTTATTGCTAAGCATCACATTCCAGAATACATATGATGATATGATTATAACTAAAAGAATACTTACTTGAAAAAAATTCATTATTTTTTCAAACCGTCACCAACGTTCCAAGCTAAATCCATATCTAAGCTTTAGTTCGATCTCTATTGAAAGTCTCTAGCACATCAGGTTCACCTGAAACGTTGTTTCAAAAATGGACAAAAACGTGTCTTTTTTACACATTCCCAGCAAACCAAACCATATAACATTGACGTATGTGTAATAGTACACAAATGTCGTAAATGTTACCTGCAACATTATTAGTATCATGAATGTAACATTCTGATATGGCTCTATGTCTGCAGCAACTTTGGAGTGTATCAGATATTTTTTACTAATATATTATTATAACATAGTAGTGCTATATAGACATAGTACAAAAAATGTAGCAAAGACCAAAATATGTAGCAAAGACGTATCAAGTCTGTCCCAAAAAATCCGACATTTGCGTATATCTTTGTCTTTGGGCATCCTCTCTATTATGGAAAATAGGCATTCAATTAGGGAGAACCTTGAAGAATATCTTCACTAAACGACCTAATAGCTGTTCAGTCCTTCAACAGCTTTCCGTATCATTTATTTCAGTAATGTATTATTACAACATAAAATATGTCACATATATAAATGTTAAATAGTTTTCTATATCTTGTGTGATCTCGATCTAAGATCACATATGACAATTACAGCTTTTCCAGATTCAAAGACTCAGAAAGAATTCCAAAAAGGCTTGGGAATCTCCAGGGGATCAGTCAATTGGATTTGCATACGTCTTCCTATAAAACTCCTAAGCGATTTTCTTCTTATGAGAAGTCCATCTCGTGATGGAGTCACGTACTTACCTTTTATGTATAAATATGTAATTTTTTTAAATATTATACTTGTTATACTTATATTATATTATTTCTACGTACGTGTTTATGAAATGTTACGATGTTATGATTTTTAAATAACTGTTATAAATTATATATGTAATGAGAAAAAATATAACTTCGTTCTTCTAAAGTGTTCTGAAAGATAACATCTGTAATATTACATCTCGTATACAAAATCATGAAATATAACATTATTTTTTGAGCTTTCATAAGTTATATTACAGTTATGTATTGCCGAGTTTAATCACAATTTTTTGAAAAACCTGACACGATACAAAATTTTCGCTTCCGGATTTGGATCAGCGTAAAAAACTACGATAGAAAAGTATAACTACATTTTTGATGATTAAAAAAAGTTCGATTTTGTCGACTAATGCTATTGGACAATTACTTATCTCCCTCTGTTTTTAATAATAAATCTCATTGAACTTATACATAGTTGTTTGCTTTATAATTAATATTTACTTTATCGGTCAACATACTTACGTCATGATATTAGACATTGCACTTGCTCTGCAAGTAAGTAAAAATTGAAATCATGACGCGCGTAAAATATAAATGATAAAAATTAAAAGCAAAAAACTAATTTGTAATAATTGTATATAATTATATGTAGTTATATATAATTATAAATAATTATATATATTTGCACCTAATTATATTTATGAGCCATTTTTCGAGAATCTAGAAAAAATTGCACATACACTACGTATATGATTACATAAGATTTCGTATATGATCATATTTCGTATATTCGTTATTTCCCATGTAGGGATGGGAACTGTTATTTTTGCTGTTACTTCCTGTAATAACAATTTGGCAATGATGTTACAATGTTTTATGACGATAACTAACTAAAAGCTAATATTAAAAAAATTATTTTTTAATACTCGTCATCATTACTCGTTGTTTATTGAAAAAAGTTACTTGTAACGAGTTGAAGTATAACGAGTAAGAATAACGAATCAATGTGTTACAAATTCGAAAGTTTCCCAGCCTTAGTTCATTATCATACCGTCATAAAAAGTTGCAATGTCAAATCGTTATTATAAGATAATGAGTGGAAAAGTAGTGGCATTTTCAGTTCGACAACAGTTGTAGTCGTATGATTACAACTAAATTTATGTTACTACTTATGTATATTAGTATTTAAATTAGTTCAATTTAATTTATTATACATTTTTTATATTTACAAAGAATATGTAAATGTATTTATATGTAGAAGCATTATCCGATATTTTTATCATCTTGTTTAATTGCTACACAGATAAAAATATAATATTATTGTAGAAAGAAAACAACAAAAAGAAGAAAAAGGAGAGAAACGTAAATTGTTTGAGATTTTCAGTTTCGTATTTTATAACTCATATATGTTTTGTCAAATAGTCTGTCAATTTATAGAACAAAGTGATAGAATAATAAGGTAAGATAGTCAATGCCGTAGTGAGCTGTATCGAAAGTATCGAAACAGGTGGGTTGACGAGGGGAAGAACTGAGGAACCTCGAGAACAAACCGGAAGTAAGATGAGCTTTATTGTCAAGTCACGCTGACATCGTGGCTTATCTCTATCTTCTACAATAATCCTTCTGCTTCAGAAGTTCCCTCCTTTACCTCTGTATATGACCACTCCATATTCACGTGGTTGCAAATATATGTTTATAAATGGAGAGATAAGAGAAATCTTTTACAAAAACAAATACAATCCTAAACTGAAAAGTTGAAGTATATTTTTATACATATTAAATTGCAGAACTAGGAACGTTACCTTAAAAAACTAACGTGTTATAACCATTATAGTTACAAATAGTTGGATTTGTTCGGAAACTCTGATAAGAAACAAATCGTATGAAACATTTGTAACAAAACTCATTACGTCAAATGTCAGTCAAATAAACGCGAATTCAATTATCAACTTTCAAAATCTTTTTTCTTGAAAATGAAACCTTGTTCGAAACAAAATTTATTCTATCATTTTGATTTGGTTAAATTATATAATTACTCCTCCTTAATACTATGTATTTTTACTTGCACTGTATAATAGAAGAAATAAAATTTTTGAAAACACTTTCATTTTTAAGTTAATTTATCCGTTCGAAATTACATAATACGTAAAATCGAAAATAAAGTATTTTAGAAAGACTTTATAATTAGATTACTTTATATCTGGATTTAATTAAGCAAAAGCTATTATAACAAGAGCTGTTAAACGAATCTGGTGAAACGGACAGTCAATCTGTCAACTTGACATGCGACGTCTGTTCGGAGATTCTGTGAGGGTCGAAAACGAGCCATTGTCAAACGACCCTTGTGGACAAGTCTATTAAATTCTCATTAGAACTTTATCCTCTTCCATGCCTGACAATCATTGAACGCAGCTTTCGCATGACAAAATCTGTTTCGATATCACTAGTGTCACGTACATAAAAAGTAATTCTTCCAATTATTTTCTTATCTTCATATCTGTCCTTTGCTCGTCATATAGAAAGATTATATACCATATAATTAGAAATATGTCTATCTGATATCTTTAAAATACTATTTATTTCCATAATATTAGTAGAAATTTTAATTCCGATATTTGAATCACAGAGAGTTTAATTGTTATTTATCTGCAATAATATTTATACACACTTAATAATATTTATACACACTAGCTATCCTTGAATTCATCCAAGATTTAACTTCTAATGTCTTGAATATTCACTATTTGTAAGCAATATTTCTAACAATGACAATAATTTCAAAGAATGGTAGAGTGATTCTAAATTTAAAAAATAATTCTTTATATCGCTCTCTGTTTATGCTATCTGTTGGGAAGTTGAACTTATAAATATTAAGAGAATGCTGGAGTGACGCTAATTATCTATCACAAATTACAAAATGCTACTAGAACTGCTCTTCGGATTGATTTTACCAATTAGTTGCAAAATTTTTTTTTACAGAATTAAATCATGCACGAACAGAAAGCCCGGGTATTGATTTCATATAGAAATTAAAGAAATTTCAATATAAGGGAGCCAAGGGAGCCTCCGATGATCTCGATCTTAACATGTTGTCCAGGCTATAACCCTGAGTAACCTCCGATAGATTTTAGCCATCACTCGTTATTCGTTAGAAAGTTATTAATAAAATAAATTTATAAAATAACGTCATATTTCTGCGGCATATAATATCAATCCTCATCGTAAACGAGGATTTGTGTCCGTGTTCAATTTTGAATATCCACTTTCAGCGAGAAAATGACGCCCACTCTTGGGCTTTCACAGGCACCTTATCCCACCCTACAAGTTGAAGTTTTTGAAAAGCAGAACGGCGCTCTCGTACTCACTTGTTTTAAAAATATCCATAATTTAAAAAATCACTTGGACACAAATGACCTCCGTTTACACAATGAGACTTAAAAACCATCTCACTTCCCCGCCCAGCTTAGAAGCGTATGACTTTCTACTATTTGATTTCAATACACAATATTTACCAAAGACATAATTTTTAAACATACTAAGATGCGCGCGTATGTCACCGGACATGAATTAATTAAGTTAATTAGACCGATAGGACCTAATTTGGTCTTATGCGTTAAAAGCTTTTGTTTTGAGTTATAGTTTCAAAATGAAATTTCCATTCTTCCTTTTTGCAAAAATTGTGCAAAGTTAGCCTGTACATCGCCTTAAAAAATTTAGTTCCTTCTTCAAAATTTTATCAAGATAAAGGCCATTACACATACATCTGTTCACATTGATATTTCAAAAACGATTTTTAAATGAAGAATAAAAAAATTGATTTCAGTGGGGTTGTTTTTAAATAATTTGTGTTACAATATATTATATCTTAAGGTCATTACATATACAAAATTTTTAGTCGTAATCGTAAGGTCTCAAGTAAATTGACTAATCACAATTAAAATTGCAATCTCACATTTCAATACACTCAACAGTGATTGGCCAATTTGCTTACAGCCTTATGATTACGACTAAAATTTTTATATATGTAATGACCTTAAGATATAATATATTGTAACACAAATTATTTAAAAACAACCCCACTGAAATCAATTTCCTTATTCTTCATTTAAAAATCGTTTTTGAAATATCAATGTGAACAGATTGATTAAATAGAAATGATAATATAAAAAAAATGTAACTAAATATTGTACATTTTCTTGTTAATATACATATGTATAGATTGACAATCCAGAAGAAATATATGATAGCTCTAGAATCCTCTGTATGAATTTGTAAAGGACGATTTTGGCAATCCCTGCTTTTGTTCTTTCTCTTGCTTCCTACCAAGCTGCGGGTTTCGAGACTAGGAAAGAGGTGAACGTATTGTTTACCGACGTTCCATCCCGATGGTTTCATCGCCGAACAGCGGTGTCAGCAGAAATGGCGTTGCAAATAAAGTGAGGGAAGCGGGAAAGATAGGTTCGTTCATAAAATCGCGTACTGCTTGCTCATGTTTCCAAGTAGCAAAGCTAGTTGACGTTTGCGCAGTTCAAAGATTTATTCGCTGTTATGATAGCAATTTCGATTTATTTAATGTATGATTTTGTATACAATCATACATGGATCATTTTTTCTTGGGTGATAATATAGTTATAATTTTATGTATTAATTTCATATACATATATACATATACATTGAAATTTATATGCATATGTTTCCATGAGAGAGATATATCTATTCTTTATCGGATCAACACATGTTTTCTGGGGGAGATATCTATCTTTTCTATCGAATTATCCCATGTATTATATAATGTAAAATAACCATGATATATAGTTTAATAAATAGAACAGTTACGTTAAAGAATAAAAAGCGACAAATAAATTGGATAGTGGAGTGGAGGGTAATGATAATGTGAATGTAGACAGAACTTGTACGGAGTTACACAAAAGGGAGTTGCAACAACACTGCTGCAACATTGCAGATTTGTAGCAAAATCGTTGCAAAATCTCTGCAATATTGCTACAAATTCTGTGCTGTATGGGAAGGATTATAATCATATATTGAGAATGTGTCAGAAACAGTAACAGAAGCGATGAATAAAATTGAGTACATGATTGGTTTTAGATAATAAGAATCTTATTGGATCGTACATTTGAGAAAACTCAACAAATAGGAAATAGGAAATATTGGTTATGACGATCAAAGATAGATCTTTCAATGCTTAAATAATTTAATAGGAATTATTATATACTATATATGTACATGCATATATATCATATTTGTAGTCATTCGAACGAAAAAAAAGATTTATGATACCAATATTAAATTGCTTGTCACTTTAATTTATGAAATTATTACTTCGGTTTAGGACTGTGTTTCACCGATAAATAATCGGCGCATAATTAGCTTGAACTAGAAATTGTATAAATTTACAAGAAATATTATTAGGCACGAAGAACTGCCTTAATCGAATATAGTGTGTTTTTCACTAATGTATACTTAATCCCATTAATTCATTTTCGCTTAATATTGGATACACAATGCTTTGGTATCACCTCGATAATTACAGTAACGTTGTCAAGTGCCCTTTTTGTATATACACTTGAATATTCAGTCATTTGATTTATTTAGCTACCGTAAATGTACAGAGCATATTTATATACGTAAATATATAGAGTGATTCTATCCGGAAAATTTGTAACAAATTGAAAGAAGTGCTAGATCTGCGCAACCGTCAATAATGTTCGATGGAACATAGCGCTTTAACTAGGTATCGTCGAGCCTAGATTATTTAACAAAAGCTGTTCAATTTAAGGAGATCTATCCCTTTAAATCCCTTTAAATTTGTCACAATTATTCGAAATCATTTTATATAATACGTATAATGTACACAGTTAAGTGAGATATTTCTGTCTTCCTAAATTTTGAGCAAGTGTTACATTGTGCATTGTAACGTACAGTCTATTATAATATTGCCGCTTTATAATTACTCACCAATAGAAGAATCCATCGACGCAACAAATGAGCTGTTCAAGTCCAACAAGCGCCTCCTCGGCGCTGTCGATGTCACAGATAGACTTCGGGACTCGCTGGTGCTGGTTGGTGTTGCTGTTGTTGTTGTGGATGTGGTTGCTGACTTTGGGTTTGATGTTGCTGCTGCTGCTGTTGCTGTTGCTGCGTCATCTGCTGTTGATGATGACTATGATTGTGATTGTGATGATGACTCTGCCGCGTTCTCAACATATCGTATCTTTGCTTGTAAAGGTCGCGTTCCTGTTGAATCCGTGTTAGCTCGATCTTCGCACGTTGGAGTTCATTCTGCAAGTTCCGATTAGTGCTCTCAAGATCCTGCCGTTGCTGTAGCCGTTTGCTACGACAGTTCTGAGCGTAACCACGATTCTTTAACGTTCGTCGCTTTTGCTTCAGCCGCACCACCTTCACACACAATTGTAGATTTAATCATATATTTGAGCCCTTTCAACAACTTTATATTCTTAACATTCTTAATTTATGTTTTCTTCATCTTTTTTTCCTTAGCAGCATTTGCCACAAAATTATGTATAAAATAAAAAATCGAAACAATGTACAATTCAATGTATAGTTATATTGTATAGATATTGTATAGGTATATATAATAGATTATATACGTATGCATACGTATACATTACATTGTATATATAATAATAGCACACAATGAGTTTGCATTTTACGTAGATGCTGTTGTATAATCATAAAAATAACAACTGAAGAGAAATGTTAAGAATAAGAAAGTTATTTGACTTCAACATGTTTGGAACAAAAAAAGTCTGATTATTATGATTAGTATATTAACTTATCAAAATTTTACAATAAGAATGAAAACCGATATAATTTTATTGTACTTAAAATAGATAGACAGATAATTATCCTCGTGCATATTGATTTCATATTTAAAAAATAAAGCGTAAAAAATTAAATTATACCAGTTTTAGTTATTGTAAAAGACTATTAAGGTTTATTCATTCAGGTCGATATTCATTAGTTTCTTGATTTGAAACATCGGTCCCGAGATTTCCAAAATAATTTTGCTACACAAATAGAAAACAAAAGAGTCATTCACCTGTTCTCGTGGACAACCATGGAGACGTTTGTTGAGTTCGCGTACAGAAAGTGACATCAAAAGTTCATCATCCATGAGTTCTTCTTGATTCGTACCGTTACAATTAGAGTACAGGCCGTTACCAGAACGATGAGCTGGAGTGGGCCCACCGGCGCCGCAAGAACTCACGGAGCATACGCTCAACGGTCTGCCCGGTTGTATTGCTAAACCTTGTATGCTATCCTCCATCCCCTGCATCACACTCCCGCCCGCGGGAAGCATTCCTCCTCCTGTACCTGGACCACTGTAATACTCTAGATGACTTGACATTGCCAGGTATCCACCTGCGACAACAATATCCATGTGGCAAATTCAAAACACGTTAGAAAAAGTAACACATTGGAAAATGACGAAATATTGAGAAGTAAGAAAAGTGAATTAGCATGTATCATACATTATTAAATGTTTCTTTTTTTCAATCTTCAGTAGCTGTTGTTTTCTTTTTACTGTTGTTGTAAGTAGGGGACATCAAGGTACAGTTTTCACAATTTCGGTATCCAATTTTTTAAATAATTATTATAGATAATTATATCATATTAATACAATAGAAAAATTGTCCTTTACATTTCATGCTAGGAATGATCCTGTATATATATTGCATACAGGGTGTTTCTTAAATAGCGGACACTAATCATATAGCGTTATTCCTGATTAAAATTGAGTCAGAAAGTCCTCTACAATTTTGCAATTTTCGCAATGATTGACGAAATATTAATTTCTGAATATTACCGAATAAGCGTATATTCAGCTACCCAACTATTAATTATCGCGAAAATTGCAAAATTGCAAATGGTAGAGAACTTTTTGATTCAATTTTTCATCAGGAATAGCATTATGTGATTCGGCAATCGCTTACTCGGTAATCTTTAGAAATTAATATTTCGTCAACCATTATGATAATTGTTGTGTGAAGCTTCTTCAAATATTATTTCTTTGGTCGTTGATTTCTATTCCTTAATTAATAGTTTGCGCGTATGTCCTACATATATTGAAGCATTTTAAACAATCTATCCCTAACTACGTTAGAACGTGACTATAGGTAGATAAGGGATCTTAAAGTCTACATTAATAAATATTGAATTTATTGATATAAGAAAAAAATTAATTTAAACGTAGGAACTTTGTTTTTTAAATTGAATAAGTTTATTAGCAATTTTAAAAATAAATAAAATTGTAAAATAATTAACCTTATATGTCTCACAGAATCATAAGATTGACTATTTTTATTGAACTGAACAAATTTAGGAAACAATTTTCTTTTTATGATAAAAAAATAAAATGAAATAGACAATTATCAAGAATATATTGCAAATATTTTATTCACGACAAACAATTCAGAAGGAAAGTATTTTTAGGGATATATGTAATTATACATCTTTTTTCTACCCCTAAAATAAATAGATTACATTTCCAAAGGTTGACTATTTACTTTGAAATTATCAAATTACTACTATATTGAATTAATCTTAATAAAGGATGTGTATTTTCATCGAAGTCGACAAATAGTTTATATCGCGAATTGCTTTATTTTTTATGTGAATGTTTGTTTGCCAAAGCTTATAAATTGTTAATAAATAGTTTGCAACAAGTTGTTATTTTTTTGTTTGATTGCAACAAGTTGTTATTTTTTGTAAACAGTTTGTTAAACATTTTTTCTAAAAGCGATAAGATAAAAAAGCGACAAACACTCAAAATAAACATTGATGCAAACAACATATTCAATTTTCGCAGATATTCAACAGTTGATTACGAACTTTTCGCATGCAATGTTTGCAAATAATATTTGGCGGATAAATAAACTTTTTTCCTTTTCCAAAAATGAATTATTGATCGTTATTGTACTTACTAGCGTGCCTAGTATGTCGCGGAAGATGTTGCAACTCCTGGAAATGATGATGCGCTGGTGTTGCTGACCAAGACTCATGATGAGTCTCCGGAGTTTGCTCTTGAGGACAGTGGGGTCTCAGATCCAGCGGTTCTTGTCTCAATGACTGCGTCAGCCAACCCATACCACCTGTACCCACTTGCATCTCTTCCTGTACCAATGCTGGTTGCTGCAGCTGCAGCAATATACCACCACGGTCGCGAAGATCACGAGCATCACGGGAATCTCGATCGCTGCGGTGAAGTTGCAATGGCGGTGGAGATGTCGATACAGGCGGCGTGTCCGGCGGCGTGCCCGGATGTGACAGCGTGGTGAGATGCGCCGCGGCACCAGGCGGTGCCTTTACCAAGACGCCATGTTGCACTTGAATATGGGGCTGACCATATAGTGGATGCGGTTGTTCTAACTCGTGCGCGGGCGGCGTTAATGGTGCCAGAGTCAATCCTTGCGATTGCACTTGTCCCGGAAGCTGTACAACGCTACCATTTACCATTACTGTCGGTGAACCCATTCGTACCTGCGAAATGTTAATTTTTACCGATATCAACAATGATTATAATTGAGGACACAATAGTCGATTAATAAGCAAAAAATTTAAGTTTCTCATTTTATCTGTATTAGTATTCTCTCAAGTGCTAAGGTTGATCCATACGAAAAAAAAACAAACCTCTATATCTGTCTCATTTTCAATATTTTCATAAAGGCTGATTTATATAACTTTAATTAATAAAACATAGATTCATAAAACTCCTGTGTTTTTGTTCCAGTTTTTTTAAATCAAAGTCCTAGGGACCAACCTCAGTGAAAGTCCCAGTATCTACTATTTTATTTCAGTACTTAAAGATTATAATAAATAATAAAAAATATATTAATTTTTTTTATGATATTAAAAGATATTTAAATNTCAGATAAAAATAATAGTTTTAAGTGACGCATTAGATAACGATGTTAGTGTGAATAGCGTTATGAACCCTTTGTATTCTGAATTTTTTTATCCAATTGATATTTTTGAAACTTTACATCCTAAAATTTTTCAATTTCGCTGATTATGAATTAGAGAAGTTCAGAATTTTTTAATTCAAAATGACCGAACCAACGTGGCGAACAAATAATTCAAATAATTTTTAATAAAATGTTTAGTAATTTATTATATATAAAAATAAATTATTTAATAAGAATAGGTTTTAGCAATAACCTCAAATGTAGCGACCAAAATATTATAAAAAACTAAGTTTTAAAATAATAAGACTATTTTTTTCGTTTTCCGAAGCAATCCATCCATACGGTTCCGTCATTTTGGATTTTAAAATTTGGAAATTTTGATCTCACATTAGTGTATTCAGTAATTCAAATAATCTAGAACATCATTATAAAAGATATTCAAACTATTTTGTTTACAATCGATCTTTTCATATTTATCAATTTATAAAAAAAGACAACGTACCAAAAAAATCTGAAAAAAATTTTAAAAGATTCTATAGGATATCCTAAATAAATACTTAAATTGCCATTTTGATATTAATAATAGTTTATTAAAAAATGTATTTTTTAAGTAAAAATACATTTTTACTACTTTAGTTATAGTAATTACGTAAATAAGAATTTAGAGTTGCCTACTTTTTTAAATACTTTTTCATCTTCTAGATTTTTACGAAAACAAAAAGTACGATATTTAATGTCATGAAATCAATTCATCAAAATAATTAAAAATTGAGCGGAAAAAAATGGAACTCTGAGAGTTCCATTATGACACAAAAGGTTAAGCGCAAAAAATTGCTATTCATATTGCCTATCATTATTGCCTATCATATTGCTTCTTTCGCAAATCTTCGTGTCTTGTTTGCATAAGTCCTTAGTTTTCTATAATCGCGACTGCTAATATTAACTACAATTCTCTAGTATCATTTGTAATCGAAAGTATTTTTTTGAACGATTTTCAATATTATCTACTTAAATAAAAATATTACAATTCAGACTTTGCGCTGCAATTCATATTTTCATGTCTTTGTTCATAGGACACATAGAGGAATTAAGATATTTTTATTATGTAATAAAAATCTCGGCTAAAACATAAAGATTATAGGTATCTATTACGAATTCGATTGATCTAGATGATCAGGATATCATAATTGATGTAATTGAAAAGATAATCTTAAGATATCGTATCGAATAGAAATCTGTCAGTCGTTACGCGCGAAGGACGACTATATCCCCCTTGTGAAAAGAAATAACATTGGCCATCTATTTTATTTTGCCAAAACAAGTGAAAATAAGTCTTATTGTTTTCAATATCACTTAAATATTACAGATAGGGCCGTCTGAACATTTCATTTATGATAAGAATATTTCTGAATTATTTTCTTTTTTTCCTGTTCTGTTACAGGAATTGACAATACAAATAAATAATAGCCAAATAAAAAGCGATCAATATTTAAAACTTTGTTTTATTCAATATTATAACGCGAAAGATAAAATAATTAAAAAATCTAAACGTTACGATAGCATTTTACATTTTTGTCGCTTAATAAAATATGTATTTACAATTATTTCAAATAAATCACAATTTTATACACTGCTCAACAAAAAAATAAGGAATATTTTTAAATTGCTCAAAATTTTCAAATGTATAATATTATACAATTTTCAAATAAAACTGAATCTCGATAAAAAATCATAACAGACAAAAAATAAAGAAGCATTTAAAAGCTTGAAACCTGTTAATTTTAACATGCTTTTGTTTCCCAAAAATGCCGTTTTTTTCCACAAAATTTTTATCTTTATGCAATTCTGTATTTTGAAGGTTGAAATTTGATATCATTAAATTGTTGATTTTTTTCTTATACAAATAAAATGTTCTAGAAATAAGTATATATAACGCATATTCAATGCTATAATATCTTATACATTGTTGCAAAATTACAATCTTTTTCCCTATAGGCTTTTTTTTTAGAAAACACTTTCCCGGGTATGCGACTCGAAGAAATTGCCTTTTCGAATATCCGATCGGATACTGGATCCGATGTTACATTCTGTTCGAATATCCGATATCCGATATCCGGTAATTTTACGATCCGGTGCATCCCTATTAAATACTACAAAATGCTTTTTAAATCATTTTCTTATGATTTTTTTGATCTGGTCGTTTTTAATTGTTATCGCGCAAACGGGAGTAAAATTATCTATAAATCTTTCAATTAGAATTGTTACGAAAATTACATAAATTTTTTAATATTTTTTGAATCATTTAATTCGTTAAAAAAACACGCTGTTCGTTAACAACCTCCGTCTACATTAAATAAGAACGTTTGCACGATAAGGATTAAATTTCATTCTACAAAATTGAAGAGAAAAAAATTTTTTAATAATAATTAATTTTTCGATAGTTTTTCGTTAAATTTTAACGTTCGTTATAAGCTGTACAGGTTTAACTTCAATGTCGCTTAATTTGATCAAAATTCTATTTTATTGTAAAAGTATTAAATTAAAAGAATTTTTTTCAAGCTACAGACTGTTTAATATATGTAATTTTGAGAAACATAGCAATGTGATCTTTATTAAGATATAAAATTGTAAAAATATTTTGATATAAACGGTCAGGTTGAAATATAAGATTTCAATTTTAAATGCTTTTATTTTATTTTTTCTGCAATTTTTGATTTTTTACCGAATTTCGATGATCTGAAAATTGTGCAATTTAGTTTTGTTCTTTATTTATTATTTAATACCATAAAATGGATGTAATTTCAAATATTCAATTCAGTATCATTAAAATATTTTAATTAAAAGTTTTGGTTAAACTGTATTATTCATTTTTCTAGTAAAGGTCATTGCATTATTATATATGAAAAAGTTAATGTGTAAATGCGAATTTCTATTTTGATCGCTCGTATATTGATTACTTAATCATTATAGCTTGTAATTATTCTCTATTTCCGCTAAATGAAATGGATGTTAACGAGGCGGTATTAAATAAACGTTATGTTTTTAAAAAAAATTAGACACGTTATTATGCTATGTCGAGTGTAAGCGCTTTTTCAGGAGAGCAATCATGTATCAACGTCAACTTGCAAAATCATTATTTATTTGATTTACATATAATAGATAACAGAACACGTTTCGCTCATATATGTAAACCATGTTTATACTACACATTGCTATATTGCATACTACACTCGTGATGATAATATAATAACTATATTTATACATATAACGTATATTACATTTTATCTTGTTTTCTTTTTTAGGACGATATAATCCAGTAACGAGATAATTATGCGGAGATTCTAGCGAAATCATTTTTCACTTGTGATTATTTGAAAATATTTTCTGATCTCTTCTGAGTGAGAATGAAAATTCTAAAAAGATTATCGTCCGTCCCAAATGTTTTCAATCCTCAATGCAAGGTATCATTATAATTAAAAGTCAAATAGCAGAATTTATTAAAACAACTCGTCCGAACTTTAATAGTAATTAACTTGCACTAACAATTGTCACATCTTATTTATTGCAAATATGCATAAAAATTATTATTATCCTGTATTTTTAATAATATCTAAAATCTGACATACTGATTTTTAGAGATTATTTTGTATTTAGATATTATTGCGGTATTTTAATGACATCTTAATTCGTAGACACACTTGATGTACATTACTGATAACATTATTGTTATATATAGTAGCTATTTATTTGTGTAACGTGTGGTTTCAATTATAAGTGATATGAGAATAGAACATCAAGCTCGTAATGTGTATAAATTATGAATATGTCAAAACTCATAAGTCTCTTTAAAATATATCTGTAATTTTTAAAAACTTTCATCTTTATATCTGATACATTGCATCCGCTATTTCAAATTCTAAGATTAAAAAATTCTAACGTCATACGTTTAAAATAAAAAATTTTACAATTCATATGAATTTTGCCACATAGACTGATTTATATTTAACATAAGAATGTTACAAATGGCTCTTAATGATCATTCCTCTTAAAGATAATATACTAATTAAATGTATAATATAATTAGTATAAATAATATTTTGTAATTAATATGACAATATAAGGAGTCATTTAGTATCAAAGAGATCTAAAACTTGTCTAAAAAGTTTATATTGCAATTTTTTTCTCACTTTTTTCTTGTCTCTTACACATTTTATTTTCCAATGATCATGACTTTTTTGAAGATTTCAAAAGAAGTAGAAGTGAATTTTCAAGAAAATTTTTTTTTTTTATAATTGATCTTCAAAAGTTCTTCCTGCTTGCTTCTGTTATTAATTCTAAAAGAGACGTAAACTGACTGAATTGTGTGACTTATCCAATATACATTAAATCTATATGCGAATATTTACTCGTAAAGAAATATATAATAGGATTAGATATACTTCTTTTGAAAACGAGTCGGTTTTACTTTTATGTTAGAAACATGCCAGTACATTCCATTGTTATGCGCTCACCTCTCGCTTAACATCAGCAGGATCCAAATGATCGAGGACGAACTCCTGCACGTACTCTCTTGCCAGATGATCCTCAGCTTCCATCTTTACCTCGTCGACTTCTACCTCCACCTCCTCTACCGTATTAGTTGCAGTTGCATACGTGATCGTCTCTTGTCCGTCGTCACTGCCACCGCTGCGGTCTCCACCGCCACCACCACCTCTGCCACCACCAACTCCGCCACCACTTGAGCAATTCGTCACTGTTGTTTGTTGCGTCGTGACCACCTTTTCTGATTAAACACTTTGTGATTTCTTTACTAAATATCCTGGTAAAGGAGAAGCTAGACGAACGATGTACTGAAATGACAATCCGCTTCGCTGTAATAAGCCCAAGCTTCGATGAGAGCTTCTTCCCTCGATAAATTGAAGCGAATCACAAAAGGTTGGTTGTATTAGAGAGAAAATTGGATGCCAAGCGGATCTGCCGGTTGCAATGTATTCTAAACTATCATCAATGCGTACCAGCCTCGTAATTCTGTCTTTGATCGTATTTCCAACTCAGCCCAATTCTGATCCTCTTTCTTATTTCAATTTTACTTGCAATTTGAACACAGATTTCTGTTGTTACGGGGAGATTATTTTACGTATGATATGTACGCTGCGCACATTTTTCAACGATAATAATGAATAGATTTAACTCCCTCCTTAGAGAAAATGGATGTAATGGCGTCGTAATGATTCGCTTTCATAGGTCTAATAAATTAATCCTTACCGTAGTTCCACGATAAAACAAAGTTAACATAGATTACGGTAAATACAAACTGTGATTAAATTTTTCCACATGCATGTCAATTAATTAAAGAACACCCTTTCAAAATGGCAACAAACGAAGAGCCATTTGATTTTGCTTCAGAATATAACTCCTTTACAATCACTATTAAACACTGTGCTTCAACTTTCAGCAGTAGACTTCTCATAGAAGCCCCGTACACTATCGGCTCAATATATCACTGACATTTAAACACTTTTCCCGCTTAAAAACGTTCGAAAAAATCTGACGCTTTTTTTCTCACCACAGCCCTGTCTCTGCTGACACGAGATCGATTAATCGTGATTTCTATTTATTTCCCTTCTCATATCAATCAATAATGAGATGGAGAAGCGAAGAGAATTTCATAATTAGCGACACATCGCGTCGTAGATGTGACACAGCGCCATCGACTCCACCCTCCAAAATCGTAAATCGAATAACGCTCCTTTCCCCGTCGATCCCACACGCATAAACACTACCGCGTTTTTTTTTTTTTTTTTTTCCGAACTTTGCGCTAGTCGAATAAAATCAGTGAAAGCGCAATCAACAGATAAAAAGAAAGAAAGAAAGAAAGAAATGAGATGAGAAGAAGAGAGCAGCGCGCTCTAATAGAAGAAGGAAAAGAGATCGCGTAACTGACAGCAGTAGATACGCTGTCTGAGTGGTGACTGGTCGACTGTATGCTGAGAATAAGCGCGGATCACGCTCTCGCGCGCAGGACAACGCGTCACGCACGGTGGGCGTGATCTGACCTCTATTCGGCTTTCCGTCGCGCTCAGCGATTGGTGGGTCCTAGATCGTGTCGCCATTTGCACACTCCTCCCATGCGCCCCACCGCGCGTCGGCGGTAAATCTCCCCCTCATCGCCGCGCCACATCGTGCGGATCCAGTCACTTGAGAGGTATCCCCCATTAATTTCTAAAATAATTATTTTATATATATATATACATATTTGTGTGTGTGTGTGTGTGCGTGCGTGCGTGCGTGCGTGCGTGTGCGTGCGTGTGTGTGTTTGCGGATGCGTGTGTGTGTGTGCGTGTGCGTGTGTGTGTATGTGTGTGTGTGTGTATGTGTTCTGTCCTTGTATCTCTCTTGCTCCCCGCTTGCTTAACCCGTTAGATGTGCCACTGATACCGTCTGATACGAAGTCTCTCTTCTCTCCTTTCCTTGCTATACGCGCATATCGCAGTTTCTTCTTTTCTTAAATTTCCTTTTGAATTTCAATTTACAGTCAGTACGAGTGATCTTTTATCAACCGCAATCTCAATCTAAATGAGACACAATTTTCCTTGTGGACCGTATTCAAGGGCGGAGACGAGTCACATAGAATGTCACATCTACGTCCATGTCAAAGAATAAGAGAACGAGAGAAGTGCGAAGAAGATAAAGGGGTGGATGTCGGATCGCTGATGGTGCCCGGTTAACAAAATATTGCTCCGCACGTCTATAGATCTTCGTGCATCCAGAAAAAAGAGCGTCTTTATTTCCAAGACATGAAAGACTATCATGACCTATCATGTGTAGTAAGGATGCCAAAAATGAAGGTGTGTACTAATAAGGGTTAATAATAAAAAATAGATGACAATTTAGAATATTTTTAAATATATAAAGGATAGAAAAAAATATATAAACAGTTATCAACTGTATCAACTGTTTTAAACACTTGGCACAGATAACAAATTAAATTTTTCTGCACTTTTCTACAAAAAACTGATATTAATGATCATTATTAAAATTTTTAAAAGATATATGTACTATAACAGTCGAACAAACTTTCAAAAAATGTAGGGCGTAGATAATATTATCTTAAAATATAATAGGAATCATTACTTCAAATTTTACAACAAAATAATATACTTATATTTATAACATCAAATTTTAGAGGAAAGTGGGATGAAACGGACAGCGAGGTAAAATGATTTATTTATCAAATTTTATTAGTAACTATCTCCATTTGCTGAATGAACATAAAATTAGTTTCCTCGTGAGTTATTTAAAAAGAAATTTAAATTTAAAAAAATAAAAATGCATTTTATAATATACTTTTCCTTTTTTTTTTAAACGAAAAGCTAAAACTTATGTGCAATAAAATAATTAATGTTAAATTAATTCCTCTTTATTCAAAAATATTTAATACATAATGCACAGTTTTAATTTAAAATTAATCAGTTAAATGATTTCAATACATCGCTGCATCGGCTTATTATCTAGACTTGATTCATATTCCCACTGGATGATCTATTTTACTCCACCTAAAGAGTAAAACAAAATTAAGTTTTATAAAAATCTTAATAGTAGGTATGTAATATAAACTTTTGTAAGATATGAAAAAATTCAACATTTTGATCTTGTAGTAAACATTTCAAAGTTTCTTTATACTAAACTTTCTTTATTTATTTCTTGTCATTAATAAAGAAAATATACCCATTTTAAGAGGTCCGTCTTATCCCACCTTCTCCTATTAACTACTTAATTAAATTAATTTTTTTTATTAAATAAATAGTTAGTACCGATTATTTTGTAGATATCATATAAATGTGCGACCATAATTTAGGATAGCCGTAAAATGATATTCTTCAATCGACTTAAGCAAAAGCTTAAACGCTACGAAAGAAAGAGAGAAAAAGGGAAAAAGAAAGAAGGTTTATGTGAAATGGGTGCAAATCATGGACTCGCATCTAAATAGGGTTCTACGTTTACCAATCTATTCCCTTGCATAACAGTCAGTACTATATTTCGTACCCATTTCTGGGACATCACGACTTTAAAATACTTCATGAATATAAAATTTCCTTCTTTTTCCACGAATCTTTTTATATCACAGCTATCTTTAACTTTCGAAATAACGTCATATAATGCGAAATTTGCGCAATTTAAAAAAAAAATATTCCGTTTAGTTGCAAAAAAATAATTAGCATGTGATATCTAAGCATCTAATACGCTTCTTTCTCATTCAAATAAAATAATGTGAAACTTAAAAAATATTGAAAAATACGAAGAATATCCAAATATACAGAACATTCAAAAATGAAAAAAATTTTAGAAGAAAATGAATCACATATATTCTATAAAAAAATTAAAAATTATATTACAATTTCCGAATCATTTCTTTTTTTTTTAAGTAACAACTCCTGCTTTTGTTTTACCAATAAACTTTCGAATACATACAATTAATGCGAGCAACATTCTACTTTAAACATAAATGTAATAGGAACTTTTTCTTTAAATATTACCCATATAGTTAAATCTTATTTTTTATTCAAGTAATTTTTATTTTTAATTAAAATTAATTTTTCTCAAGGAAATGAGATTAATAAATCTTTGTAACATTCTCAAGTGGGATAAAAAAGCAAAGAACAAAAGAGCTAGAAAAATAAAAAATAAGTAGATCATTATACTTATAATAATTATATTTATTAATTATTATAAAACTGAAATATCAATTTTTATCAATATTTGGACTTAGAATAACGCTTTTTAAAATTTAATATTAAAATTTAACTTACATTACACCTTAAAATTAAACTTATTTAAAAATATTAAATAACTAATTAAAATCATGTAATTATCAAAAGTTTAAATTTCATTATTAATGTAAAATAACAAATTTACATTCATTGTTATAAAATATCTAGAAATTAGTGCTTAACTTTGGCAATTAATATCCATTATTTTCCATTTGCTCATTATTGTGGTAATAATTTTTAGGTAATAATTTTACTTATAAACACATAAAACAATACTATACAAATAAATAAATTTCAAAGCAACGTTTGCTTTTATTTCATAAATCAAATAAGAAAGATATAATAAATAATATAGCATTTAATTAAAGTTGTATATACGTTCCTTTTCTTAAATTTATGCAAAACAATAATCAAGAATTAATATATATTACTATTAATATGAAATTAATATTTTGCACATATTTAAATAAATATCCAACCAAGATGAAGTATTATTGACAATCTAAACTGAACAAAATTTATACGATTCTTTTTTATTTAAGAATGAATAATCTTCGCAAAATGTGATTGAAATTGAAAATTTTTAATTTTTCACATAAAAATTAATGTACATATGAAGCTGTTCGAAAGATCAGTATTTATACACTCAGCAATAAAATTAAAGCATCATCTACATCCCGAAAATAAAGAATCATCACCTACTATTGTACTATCTTCCTTCCAAAAATAGGCTACTTACTTTTAGAGCAGGGCTGAAATTACTTACACATTTCGGCCGATTTTCAGCTTGGTTCCTGCCCCTTACTTCATCAACCTGTGCGCAGCTTAAATACCAATCGGCATATACCTATATATATTTGTAAGTTTCAATGTTATTATAATAAATGCCGCCTAAAATTAAAGAATATAATTTCGTAATCTAACTTAACTTTCCGAAATTTGCATAGTTTTTGCAAATTTTTTTTTCATTTTTCTTTATTTATAATTAAAATATTATAATACCTTATAATCAAGAGATATTTTTGTTAAAAAATTTAATTTAAATTAACTAAAAAATGTGACATTAAAAAATAATGCACAAAAAGTAGCACATATAATCCCGTAGATGTAAGTATAGATTCCTTAATGGCTAATTTAAAAAAAAAAAAAAAGAAATAACGAGCTTGATCTCAGGCTTTAAGGTCTATCCTTACTTTAACCAAATGCGGCAAGATAACAGAATTTCGTCAGGACAGAATCTTGTTGATCGAGACGACAAAATATCATCGGTTATCAATGGTCGTCGAGCAAGAACTCGAAATAGCAAGCGAGTGACGAGCGAGTAACTTTGGCCATTTTGTTGAGCGCAAGGAATTTGTCGACGTTGCAATTTGACAGCCTCTGTCCGCCGTTTCCTTCCCGTTCTTGCCTTGGCCATTCGTTCGCACTCAATATATTTGCACGCCACTCGATTTCTCAGTATAACGAGTGTCGGGATTTTTCCCCTCACTGAGAGATGCACTAGTCGCGTAGAGCATGGTACTTGACGATATCGCCATATATATTATCTAAAATTGAAAAAATTTAATTGATGCAAAAAGATTAAGTATAATTAAATATGTAATTGTCATATTTTTATCAATATTTTATATTTGTCATATTTTATCAATATACAATAATTTTTTGGACTCGAATTGATAATGTCGTTATATTTTTGAAAATAAATTATGTTTTATATATTATTCTGCTAAGAAATTCAAAATGTTCTCATATAAAAATAAATATTTAAAATGATAAAGTAAATAAAACATTAAAAAAATTTCTCAATTAAATTTTTCTAAGTTTATTTATAATGTATGAACTTTACAAATATAAATATATATATTTTATATTGTACATAATTTCTTTATAAGAAGAACCGGAAGAATAAAGCTCTTTTTATTTTAAAAATCATTATTATAAAAAGTTTCACATAATTTTAAAGCATATTTTACGACAGAGAAAATATAAATTATATTTTTACGCCGAAAAACAAATTGTACAGTGCACATTACTTTCGAAAATCTTTTCCTTTCAGGATATTATCTTTGAAAATGTAAATATTCTTGTGAGACTAGAATGAGAACTTATTATTACTTTATTTTTTACAATTATTGGATTGGTTGGATAGACCACCCCCCGGTTATCCATTATTGGACCAACTGAAAATCGAATATTAAACATTTACACTTCAAAATATTGGGTCAAATAATGAAAGTTTACTGAAAATATGATGTTTATTAAAGTCATTCTTGAAAGAATTCTTATAGTTACAAATCTTAAAATTTATAAACTAAACAATACATATTTTATATAAAATAATCGAAAAAATTATAAAATAAAGTAAACATTAATTGCATCTATCACATAAAATTGTCTACGTAAAATAATAAAATATAATATAAATCAAA
The DNA here is from genome assembly GCA_017607545.1 of Acromyrmex charruanus. Classification (NCBI taxonomy): domain Eukaryota; kingdom Metazoa; phylum Arthropoda; class Insecta; order Hymenoptera; family Formicidae; genus Acromyrmex; species Acromyrmex charruanus. The sequence continues at coordinate 89,351 of JAANIC010005313.1, read as the reverse complement.
ATATAAACTTTTATAAAGAAACATAAAATAGTTATATAATAAAACAAATAATTACACAGAATTATGTTTTATTATTGAATTGACAAAACATTTCTTATGACCGTAATTGCCATACCCATTTGTTTCACTCAACGTGAAATGGATTAATCATTGATCCCCCCCATTCATGGAAATGTATCAATTATCACATCATCAAGTATTGTTTTATTATTTTTCCTACCTATCCTATTCATAAATATTCATTCAGGATTGGTTATTCTTTTATAAAAGTTGGTGCAGAAAAGCAATATGTATATTCATATATGTATAATATATATTGTTTTCTAAGATATTTCAATTTTGTGTTTTATCCTTATAATAACCGTGCTTAAATATAAATATTTGCCGAAAGTAAAGTATCTCATTTTAAAGCATATATTTTCAACTTTAATGGATTTGAGGTTAATAAAGTATATTTCCATTAAATAGTTTTAGTAATTTTTGCAAAATCGAGGAAAATAAGATTAAAATGCACAAAAACGTATCTTGCGAAATTGCAATACTGCTGCAATTTTTGTGCTATAGAGATCAAGTGGGCGCAACGAAAACGTTGCAATTATTGCAATATTGCAACAGCATTGCACTATATTGCAGCTATATTGCAGAGATTTTGCAGCAATATTACTGCAAATTCTGTGCTGTATGGGGAGTGTAATTAACATGGCGACTGTTTCTTTACTAGTTTATAATTTCTCCACCACAAATGACGCGATATCCACGTATAATAATAAAAATATTTAATTGGTCCATCCGTTGCACTGGTTCATTAATGACATGCTTACCCTACGTTAAGGTTAATTTTTTTGTAGATGAAGAGATGCTATAGCGAAGTAAACATAATTGATCGAGCCACAATTATACACAATTAGAGCATTTGGAAAAAAACTTGTTATAAATAATGTTATAAATAATAATAAAAGCTTGTTATAAATAATTTTTAAAGAAAGGTTTATTAATTAACTACGCTATGGATCAACAAATTATTAAGTTCGATAGATTCGGGATAAAACTTGCTTAATCTATTTAAATCCACGATTATCCATATGGAGGCGATTACGTGATAGCGATTGGAAACAGTGTAAATATAACGCTTGTGCATCAAAACGTTAGACTGTGATTTGTTTATGCCATATCGCTTTCGGAAAAGTGTGGAACCCAATATGTATTGATAAGCTAAAATTATTAAAGGTGTTTTCCAACAGCGTACATAGATGACATACTGTGTCTTATACAAGTGTCCCAATTATGACACCATGTTATACTGCTCACATTGTAAAATGCTAAGTACAAATAAATTATATTATTAAATTTTTCTCGCTAAAATTAACATTTTTATCTAAAAGTTATGACAAAAATTTTTTAAAATTTGTATCTGTACAAATTTTTTACGTCTTGAATGTAAGAAAAAATAAAAAATAACAATTTCGGGCACGTTTTATTTTGGACGCAAAGTATATAATATTTACGTTTTTGATTTTATCAAAAAATCGTTTAAATCTTATATATATTAATGTTCTTATAATCATTTTTCAAAAACTCCATATTCTTCATTTTTAAGTGTCTTACAACATAGAATGCGCATACTATTTTTTTACATTTGTAGCTAAAATTATAAAATATACAAAATTTTTGTAGGCATGATTTTTTTAGGATTCTTTTATTACTTTGCACACACACACACACACACACACACACACACACACACACACAAAGTTTTTTAAATAATTGAATATAATATCTTTGTTAAAATATACGTTTAACATATGTTAAAAAAAATTAATAATATAGGATTGCTACTGTGCAATACAATAATTAGATTAATATGGATTAATAGATATCACAATCAGCATAATGATGCGAAGCAGAATGAAACGGTCTAGTTGACTACAATCAGTATGCCACTATACTCTACCATCCCTTCCGTTAATTACAATGCGGTCGCGTGCGTACACCCTGCGATTCGTTATGCCCGTTGAAGCGCATAATTGAAATTGCTAATAGCGTGGTTTCCTTGGCACAAAAACTGTCGTAATTTCTAGTACAACAAACTGATTGTAACAGAATATTTTACAATCTAAGTTTTTAAAAGTCACAACTTGCAAAATTTTCTTATTTCTTTAACATTAACACTAATTGTAACACATGCAATAATCTTTTAATTTTCTTATAATTCTATTTCTATAAGTAGTAACAATAATTACGAATGTAATATTAATGTAAACTTATTAATCAAAATACTAACAAAAGTTTTCTTTTAGTTACATCTCATTATATACATATACATATATAGGGTAT